>JANSJP010000238.1:0-81969 GCA_024734325.1 Lactarius hatsudake | reverse complement strand
TCTCATCAGTACACAGAGGCCAACGCGGACGTCGACCCTTAAGAAGGGGGGTGATGTCATGGACGCGTATTATTTTCCTTATTTTCGCGTATTTTTACGCATTTATTTGGTGAAGATATAAAAGGCCAAAGTACTGATACAAGTTAGTCACACGGGCTGCCACCCATGTGCACGTGATCGCGGGACAAGAGTCCCTTATACGCCTACTTAGTTCTGATTGGATGGAAGGAGATGGAAGACTCTAGAAGGATCTAGAATATACATATGTCATGATTAGTAGTATACACTTACTCGCTGTATTAGGTTTTACTCAGCAAGTGGAGCCGCTCGTAAGCGCGATGACATGCGCATCAGTCAGCACAATAAGATGCGCTATTAATAGACATGACGCGTCAGCTCCTGAGTCAAGGAGTCTTACTGTACACTTAGTAATAGTGTTTAGACTCAGTTCAAGCTCAGCTACAGTAGTGTATATAAACCCTCATGTAGCGTCCTGAGTGGAACCAACTTGTCCTCTTGGTTCTCCACTCAGGTGCATATTCCCATGTATTCTCCACACTCCATCAATCTAACTTGTCCTCTTGGTTCTCCACTCAGTGTGCCGCCATGTGATCCTTGTGGTTGGAGACTTGCATAAAGCCTCGCACGTTCCACGCTCTCCACGTCGACTGCACATCTAGCGCGTGACTTGTCTCCACATTAAGTTGGGTGTGTCACCGGTTCAGTTCACCTTACCTTCGCCTTGCTTAACGTAGCGCGGCAGTCGCACCGCTACAGCCACGCCGAGTTGGTGTCGTGGTCTCGCTGCGCCATGTTGGTGTTGTAATGTTGCAGCGGTGTCATGGCCTCGCCATGCCGAGTTGGTGTCGTGGCCTCGCTGCGCCATGTCGGTGTCGTAGCGTTGCAGCATCATGTTGACGTCGTAGCCTTGCTGCGCTGGGTCAGTGTTGTAGCCTTGCAGTAGTGCCGTAGTGCTGGGACGCCGTGTTGATGTCGTGGCCTTGCCGTGCTGTGTTGGTGTCATGGCCTCGCTGCGCCGTGTTGGTGACCTCGCCACGCCATGTCGGTATTGTAGCATCACCGTGCCGAGTCGGCGTCGTAGCTGCACAGCGGGGCTCGCACACCGTGTCAGTCCCAGGTGGAGGTGGCAGCTCCAGGTTTGCGCACGCCGAGGTGGAGGCCACCCGTTTGAAACCTAGAAAGGAGAAAAAAAGAAATCGTAGTTAGTTATAGGTTAGTGAAAAAGAAGAAAGAACTTAGCTTAACAATGTTGGATGTCATCGTATTGTTGCTGCAATGTCAACACGTCAACAACAATGTTGCTGCAACATCCAGTCCAGCAAGCTGCGTACCCGCAATACTCCGCTGTAAAATGAAACTCCGATCACTTCCTTTCATGGAACAGGAATAATGGTATTAAGTAAAAAAGGAGCAAAATCCGTCCTGAACACGAAAAATCCCATTACTCAACCCATTTTTATCTCCTGATTTTCGAAATAATGAAGTACAATAATGGGACTAGTGATTTCCCGGCCCTGGCTTTCAGGCCAGAAGCCAGCCTAAGCCACACATCAGAGGCCAGGCCAAGCCCGAGCCACGGAGTGGCCCAAAGTGGCTTGTGGCCTCGGCTTTGGATTTGGTAAGCCATTCCCATGGCCTGTGGCCTTGGCTTGCTTTGGATTTGGTGGGCCGTGCAGTCTGATATGTGGCATGTGACACTATCAACCTCGCCATACGATTGCACTCTTCCGCTCTTCCTGCAGCTTCCTGGCTGATGAAAACCCGATTTTCACAGCTTCTAGTCACTTCTGCTCACCTGTTCTCACCCACACCTTCCCGCACTCTCCTGCGCTCTGTGTACTCTCCTCAAGCATCGCTTTCCCGCGCGCTTCACCGCTTTCCCACGCTCTGCATGTTGCGTTAGGCCCGTCCTAACGTGCTCGACTTGAGCGAGATACAGTGGCAGAGGGTGCACAAGGCGACTTAGCAGAAGTAGATACACGTCCGTAGTAGGAACGCGATCGTCCACAGCACTGGGGCGATGTCCACCAGGCGTATACGTTGTCGCGCGAGCCGCCGAACAAGGGCAAGCCACAGCAAGAGGCAAAGAGAGAGGGAGAGAGACGCGACTAAGAGGAGTGCGAGAATGATGCTGGTGATTCAAGAAGACCAAGCTGAGGAGCTCGGTCTTCGTACAGCCTAGTAGATATACAGTTGACGAGGAGCTTTGAAGCTCCTCCCGAAAGTAGAGTACCCTATAGCGATAGTAGCTCGAACCCTACTACGACTATCCTAGGTATGAGTCAAGTCCGATGCATGTGATAACCACTACTCTGCTGACTGATGCGACTGTCCCTGACTAATACTAGGGTAGTCAGAACCCCACGAGTCCGCAGTCCGTACTGATGAGTCCGATCATAACATCACCCCTCTTTCAGGTGCGACGCCCTGACGCTCCGAAGCCCTCCTCCTTGTATAGTATCCTAGTGCGCGTAGCCTGCGCCGCGCCCCTGCGCCCACGACGTGTCTTCTTCTTCGTCAACTCATAGTCCACCATGGTCCGGGCCTCGTCCTCGATACGCTCCAGCGCGTTGGCCATCTCCAGCCTACACCGGCTCGCCGAGACCTTACCCTGGATCTCCCCCACCGCGGCGATGAGGTCGTCGATCCGCTGGTTGAGGCGTTGCAGCTCGCGGTTGGCGGCATGGTAGCGGGCAATCTCGCCCGAGAGTGAGATGTCGTGGAGGGAGGAGAGGCAGCAGTCCACACGCGCCCGATCCTCGAAACCTTCGGTGAAGAGGACCATGTCCTCGTTCTGGTAGATAGGCTTGCCGCCGTAGTGGTAGCGAGGTGCGGCGTAGAGGGGGCGGGCGTAGACCTTATCGGACTCGTCGATGATGCCCACCACCATGGGATCCGGGCCCATAATGACCTGGTGGTACCTAGCTTCGCACTCGACCCTGTCATGGTACGTGTGAAGTGGACTCTTACTTACGAATATGACCTCGTTAGTAAGTAGTAATGTGTCATGGACAGTCGAATCAGTCAGCGGACAGTAGTACAATCACATGCCGATGTGGCATGACTCATAACTAGGATAGCGATAGTAGGGTTCGAGCTACTTTAGCCATTCGTCATACGGATTGGAGAGGAGCTTTAAAGCGTCCTCATACATGTATAAATAGTGGCTCGATAAGACCAAGATACGCCATCTTGGTCTTCTTCAATCACCACTCTCCTCTCTTCTCATCCACGCGTGAACTCGCTTGCCTCCTCGCGCAAGTCGACCTCATTGATCATCGGATTACCTAGTGGCACGACTTGCCCTAGTGTACAAAGTCAGATCACGTGCCCTATACGAGGCGCCGTGTATCTCGCAGTTGACAGGTCACGTGACCTTGAAGAATACATTTCGCTAAGTCGTGAACGCCCTTCCGCAGTCCAAGTCGGGCTAATGCCAGTGGTGGCGTTACATTAAGACCAAGATCCTTTCATTGTGGCGTTCACCACTCGAGACCAGTGGAGAAACTTTCAGACCTACTCCCTTGAACGCAGGGGAGACCGCAACGTACCAGAACAATTCCTAGGAGCCGCCAGGTGGAGAGAATATCGCGGAGAGACCGGCTACTTCGTAGACTTCGCGTCGGGGCCAACCCGATACCGCCCCGTTGAGTTCAATTTCGACAACTTGTGCTGGGTTGAGATTACGTGGAATCCCATAGATAACTGATACGACGCAGTACGACCTGCAGGAAGAAACTACAACTGCGACATCGACGCAAGGAACCTACCCACCTGAGAACAGTGGGGACGCATCGACGGGCAACCAGAGGAAGAACCCAGCACCTCAGAACCTAGAACCCCCGCACCATCTGAAACCAGTGGAGAAGACGAAGAAACCAACGCAGACGACGAATCCGAAGTCGGAGAAATCATACAAACAGCTGAGTCCCTCTGCATAAACGAACCCGAAGATATCGAGGTTCACGCACCCGCAGACATGGCCACAGCAACAGTCACCAGAGAAGAACTTGTAGTCGAAGAAGCGCGAAGGATCGCAGAAGAAGCTGAAGCCCACTTACGACCAATTAACCCAGCTACAGGGCATCGTATGACCGCGGACGATGCTGCAATCTTCAGAGCAGTAGGACCAGATATGCCAGATCCACCACCAGGCGCAGGAGGCCCTCCCCCTCCCAGGCGGCCAGGAGGAAGCTTTGGCCAAGGCCCACCAGGAGGAGGAGGAGGCGGAAGACAACCTCAATTCGGAGGCGGAGGCGGAGGACATCCTTTCGGCAGAGGACCACCACCCCCGCCAGCAGCAGGGCCACCCCCGATCGCACCCCATGGAACAGACAAATTAGTGGGAGAACCCCCCAACACGTTTGATGGCAACCGAGATGAGTACGAATCATTTCTTACTCAATGGCACATCTACTGGGGCCAAAACGCAGAGGCGCCGATTATGACCAATGTCTATCGGCGATGCCTGCTCTTTCTGGGCTTCATCAAAGGGCCTAGGGTATCCAATTGGACCCTTGGCTTCCTCCAATGGCTCAACAATAAACTCCACCACGGGCAAAATCGATACGACCCCTTCCTGTGGGATACCCTGACGGCTGGATTCTCGGACCACTTCTCGAACGTACTCGAACAGGAGCAAGCACAGGCCACGCTGGCCAAGGGATTTAAGATGATCGGAGACGATATTGATTCGTACGTCACCAACTTCGAACAGCTCGCACGGAAGGCTGACTACCGCCTCAACGACCGCCAAACGTTGGACCGATTCACGGCGGGCCTACCCAAAGCCCTGTTTACAAAAATATACGAATTGGACGACCCCCAAACCTTCAACGAATGGAAGGAAGCCGCGCTACGACGACAAAAGCAGTATATCCACCTACGAGCTTGCCTAGGAATGAATACGGCGCCCCGCAGCGTACCATCACCACGCCCTCAACCATCACGAGGATATGCCCCACAATGGGCACCACCACGATTCCCACCACCACGCTACGATCCAAACGCAATGGACACCTCAGCGGATCGCACCCACGCTCGACTCGCGGAAGTAGGAGACCCCAACAGAGGGAACTATCAACGACCGCCGTTCCCACCCAGAGGAGGCCCAGGACAGGTGAGAGGAGGCGGGCAGCACCGTGATATGAGGGAAGTTATCTGCTACAACTGTAACAACCCCGGTCACTTCTCACGGGACTGCACGCGACCTAGAAAACCGAGACAGTCGTACCAGCCACGCGCCAGTACCAGCCGAAGCGCGGACACCGACTACTACAGCCAAGAACCAACAACCGCACGCCGCGCCGAAGCAACCCCCGAAGAACAAGCAAGAGGTTGGATGGATACCATCAGAGGGGCTAGTGACGAGGTGAAAGACCTCATATTCAAAGATTTGTGGACCCAAGAGGGTTTTCAGGACGCCTAAACCCATCGGCCTGGGTGAGGGCAGTTAATTGTAACTCTGTAATCATGACTCGCTACCGTTCGCTCTGAATTCCAGTCTCAATTCGCACCAGTTACTCCATGGCCGACATAAAAGGGCTTGTTGACTCGGGCGCCACCGACAACTTCATAAGACCCGCGTTCGCGAAACGCATGGGCCTTGGGTTACAAGCTCTGGAACGACCCAAGAAAATATGGAACATAGACAACACCGAGAATAAAGCTGGGTCCATCACTCACTTCGTTGATCTTGACGTCCAAACTGTTACGATTTCTGTCCCTTGCTTTGGCTGTACGATTACGATATGATCCGGTGACTCACGCCCCTTGATTCTCGTCTTGCACCCTGCGCCTCGGCGATAGGATAGGTCGTGGTACGCTTCTCCTGGTCCGCTGACCATTCCTGAAGCCCGCATGACTCCGCGGAATTCCCTCACACTACATATGGTTTCTCCCTTTGTTCACGTTCTAGGACTCTTGACTCACAATCGCGCCATATGTTTGTTGCTCACAAACATCCTGTACTAGTATATAAGTCGCGCCCTACCTAGCTTGTACGGTAGACTTGACTTCTTGTGTAATACCACACTGTCTTAGCCTCATGAACGCCTTGACTCGCCTATCGCGCTTGAGTCCTTGTCTCAGCTCGCCTCTGCGCTTGAGCCCTCTTTCTCTACTATTGCACTCGGTTCCAGGGAAACTGAGTGACACTTGTGCATCATCGAACTGAGCCTTAGCCGGCTCGCGCTCTTCCGATCCCGTTGACTTGGACGCGGTACACGTCGTACCTAACGCCCCTGTGGTGGCGTTACATTAAGTCAAGTCTCTCACAGTGGTGAATCTTCACAGTCGCGCCAGATCCCAGTTTCAGGCAGAATACATCGACAGATACAGTGACGACGAGCTTTCCGATAAAATCAAAGGAGCCGTCGTCTGGAAGGAACACGAAGGAGTGGAGGGATACTTTCTCTTCCACCCTAACACCCAGAAATACCGACAGGTTCACTATCTCGAAGAACTGCGACAGTGGGCATATATTGACTATTCCGCAAAGAAAGGCCAGTGGTACACTATCAGTATAGTACCTCAGGCACTCGGAGTTGGACCCCTCACGACTCGCACTACTTCTGGCATTGCCGTCGACGACGATTCCCCACCACCTAGCGTCTCTGTACCTACTACAAACCTACCCAACCCAACGACACATTTCCAGACTCACACGATGTCCCAAACCCAGCAAGCTTCGGCCAGTACGACCCTCACCAGCGGTGGCGCTGGCGGAGGAGGAGCACCCAACCCGCCTAGTGGCAGTGCACCCGTACCATCTGGTGGCGGTGGCGGTGGCGGTGGCGGTGGCGGTGGCGGTGGCGCCGCGCCAGGAGGAGCAGCGCCAGTAGCGCCAGCCCCCGGAGGAAACGGACGACTGGGAGGAAACCCCCCTCCCGAGTTCACTGGAATCAGAGACGAGAGCAAGGCCTTCTTGCGAGCGTTTCGACTCTACAAGGAGATGAACCCCACCGTCGATCAGCTATCAATCCCGGCCTCACGAGCCATGACTTTCTTGTCGTACATCCGAGGCCCACTAGTAAACGACTGGGTTGACGAACAGGCACAATGGCTGGAGGATCAGATTGCGGCAGGAGTCCTCTGACAAAACGAAGTCTTATGGACTACCGTCAGAGACCGGTTCGTACAAGCCTACACCGACACATCCGAGCAGACCAACGCACGTAAAGCACTCCAAACCCTCACAATGAAGGGAGGAGATATCGACACTTACGTCGCAACGTTCCAGAACCTTGTCACGAAGGCGGGGTATAACCCCGATGAAGCCACGACACTGGAGTTATTCCAGGATGGACTCCCGAACCAGTTAGTAGTCAATGCCGTCCGCTTCCAGCACCCCGTAAATTGGGAGCAGTGGAAGGCGGCTGCCCGATTGCAGCAGGCTGAGTACCTTGTTTTAAAGGATCGCCTCGGCAAAGGCAAGCCCCAGCAGAAGAAGGGCGGACAAAGCAGGGAACAGTGGGTCCAAGCCCTCAAAGGAACCCGTGATCCCAACGCCATGGATGTTGGACGCGCCAGAGCCTCTGTGGCCCTCACCAACACCGACAAAGCCCGCCTTCAGAAGGAGGGAAGATGTTTTAGATGCCAAGCGCAAGGGCACATCTCGCATAACTGTCCTCAAAAGGGCATGCGAGTGGCTGCCGCTACATCTACCATGGCGCCAACCCCCATGCCCCCGCGACCATCAGCCTCGACTCCCTCGGGTTCAAGTTTATCAACTCCCGCCGTCTCTTCTTTCGCCATACAATCTAGTCGCGTATTATCGAACGAAGAGCAGGCGGATCTACAGATCGCAGCGATGAAGGCACAAACCCAAGAAGTACGGGACCTCATGGTAGAAAAGCTGTTCGGACGAGAGGATTTTCTCGACGCTTGAACCCGGCGGCCTGGGCTAGAGCATTAAATTTGAACGTGTACACTAGCAGGTTTCGATCTATGCGAATTCCAGTTTTGTTCAAATCAGTACACGCAACGGCCGAACGACAAGTTCTTATCGACTCAGGAGCCACCGACAATTTCATATGCTCCTCACTTTTGAAACGACTCCAAATCGGGACACGAGAAGTGACTCACCCCATCCGTATTTGGAATGTAGACGGCACCCACAATCAGGACGGCGCTATCACTCATTACACGGACCTTACCGTGCGAATAGGAACGGAAGAAAGGACCCTTCGCTTCTTAGTCACCAACCTAGGAAGGGACGAGGTGATCTTAGGATACCCTTGGTTCACGGCCTTCGAGCCTAAGATCAAGTGGGGAGACGCGACGCTGAACGAGGAGTTCCAGCCGGTCGTGGTCTCGAGTCTTCACTTGTCAGACGAAGCCACGCCCATGGAAGCTTCCATCCGGGCGTTGGAGACGTATGAACTTGACGAGGAAGCGTGGGAGCAGCTCATGGATGATGAGCAGGAACCCCAGATTGCGTTTCTACGCAAGACCACGACCGCCTCAGAATTGGCGCAACAAGAAGCGGCAAAGAAGAAGGAGCGGACATTCGAAGAAATGATCCCCGGGGAATACAGACGTCATCGCAAAATTTTCGACAAAGACGCATCTCACCGCTTCCCTCCGTCTCGCTCCTGGGATCACGCCATAGACCTCCTTCCTAACGCCCCCGCCTCGTTGGACTGTAAAGTTTACCCACTCGCGCAGAATGAACAGGAAGCCCTGACTACTTTCCTGAACGAACAACTGGCAAAGGGGTACATTCGCTCGTCCAAATCGCCATACGCATCCCCCTTCTTCTTCATCAAGAAGAAGGACGGCAAGTTACGCCCCGTCCAGGACTATAGACGATTGAATGAGCTCACGATTCGAAACCACTACCCACTCCCCCTAATCCCTGAACTCATCGATCGGATACGCGATGCACGTCTTTACACGAAACTCGACGTCAAATGGGGGTACAATAACGTACGAATCAAACTCGGGGATGAGTGGAAAGCCGCCTTTAAGACTAACCAGGGGTTATATGAACCCCTCGTTATGTACTTCGGACTCACCAACTCTCCCTCCACGTTCCAAGCAATGATGGATGATACTTTCCGACCACTCACCCTGACAAACGAAGTGATCGTCTATATGGACGATATTTTAATCGCTACCCCCCTCAACTATCCCCACCATCGCGCCATAGTGCATGAAGTTCTTCGCTTGTGCGAAGAACACGATCTCTACATCAAACCCGAGAAGTGCGAATTCGAAGTACTGGAGGTCGAGTACCTAGGACTAATTATAGGCCATGGCAATCTCCGGATGGACCCCGTAAAAGTACGGGGCATCCGAGAGTGGCCCGCCCCAAGGAACCTCCGTGAAGTACGCGCCTTCCTGGGATTCTGTAACTTCTACCGGCGATTCATCCGCGGTTTCTCCGCACTTGCTCGACCCCTACACGACCTCACCCGCAAAGACACCCCGTGGCACTGGGGACAACGCGAACAAGATGCGTTCGATAACGTTAAACGCAGCATCGAACGCGAACCCACATTGCTATTCCCCGACCTTACAAAACCGTTTGAATTAGAAGTCGACGCATCGAACGTCGCCATCGGAGCTGCGCTCAATCAGCTCGGCCCAGACCAAAAGCTGCATCCAGTCGTGTTCCACTCTGAATCTTTCAGCCAAGCGGAACGCAACTACGACATTTACGACAGGGAGCTACTGGCAGTCGTCAAGGCCCTACGGGCATGGCGCACGTATTTAGTCGGCTCCCCCCACAAAATTATTATTCACACCGACCACGCCAACCTCCAATACTGGAAAGAACCCAGAAAGATCAGCAGACGAGTCGCACGTGAATTCCTGGAACTCTCGGAGTATGACTTCCTCTTAAAACACGTCTCCGGAGTCAGGAACAGTCACGCGGATGCCCTGTCGCGAAGAGCGGACTACGCGACGCATGAAGAGGACAACAATGACATTATTGTCCTCCCCGCGGACCGCTTTCTTCAAGCGACGGAGATGTCCATGCATGATATGGACATTTGGACCCAGATATCGCAAAACCTTGATGAGAAGGACGTACTGCGATGGGTCGAGCCCCATAACCTAAAGAAGGTGGGGGGGCTGTGGTGGAAGAATGACGCGTTAGTTGTCGTGGGCGACAACGACCTTAAACGGGGGGTAATTACCTTTTTCCACGATACGCCTGCCATGGGACACCCGGGAATCGCAAATACTTATGAGCTGCTACGACGCGACTACTGGTGGCCCAACATGCGCAAGGATGTAGAAGACTATGTCAAAGGATGCGCGACATGCCAGGCAAACAAAATCAATCCCCACCGTCAAAAACCACACCTATTCCCCATCACCACAGACCCAAACGCAGAACCGTTCGAAGTCGTCGCCATGGACTTCATTACCAAACTCCCTCCGTCAGATGGATACGACTCCCATACTCACAATCACGGACCACGACTGCTCAAAGGCTTCAATCTTCATTCCGTGTAACGAGTCAATCACAGCAGAAGGAGTGGCACGACTATACCTTCATCACGTATACCCACACTACGGCATACCCCGAAAGATTATCACAGACCGAGACCCCCGATTCACTTCCGCGTTCATGACCAACCTCTGCAAAGTCCTCGGGATTCGTCAGAACATCTCGTCCGCCTACCACCCCCAGACCGATGGACAGTTGGAACGGACGAACCAATGGTTAGAACAGTACCTTCGACACTGGAGCAACGTGCAGCAGGACAATTGGGCGGAAGCCTTACCGGTTGCCCAATTCGCGCACAACGCTTGGCCCAATGCGACCACAAAGGAGTCGCCTTTCTCGCTCATTATGGGATGGGAACCACGCACCATGTGGACACCAAAACCAACGACATCCCCATCCATAGAACAACGCCTGGAAGACATGGTCATCAGACGACAACATGCGCAGGACTGCATCAAACACGCACAAGAACTGATGGCAAAAAGGGGCAAGACGCGCTTCATTCCGTACCAAGAAGGCGCAATGGTCTGGTTAGAAGGCACGAACCTCCGGACCTTTTACCCCACCGCAAAACTCGCCCCAAAACGCCATGGGCCGTTCCGAGTGAAACGGGTCCTTTCGGATGTGTCATACGAACTTGAGCTTCCAACACGTGGAAGATACACCCGGTCTTCCATGCGAATCTCCTCATGCCATATAAGGAGACGGAACTGCACGGCGCAAACTTCACGCGCCCACCCCCGGATCTAATTGATGGAGAAGAAGAGTTCGAAGTGGAGCGCATCCTGCAATCCCGATCACATGGACGAGGGCGCAAACTCCAATTCCTCGTCCAGTGGAAGGGCTTCCCGATAAGCGACAGCACATGGGAGCCCCTTGAAAATGTCCGACACGCGCCCGACCTGATTACCGACTTCTATCGCCTAAATCCTACCGCCGAAGGGGCTGGACGAAAGATATAAAATACGCCCCCTTCAACCACATCGTTGCTTCACTCCCTCTGCCTTACTCAGCCATGACGACTACTCCCATTGTTTCTACTATCCAGACCCGCCGACCCGTCGAGATCAATCTCGAGAATCTAACCATACCTTCGCAGGACCTGGGTGTCCCCTCCGAGCCAGAGGGTTGTACGCCGTATTCTGTGATCCCTGACTCTCCTCCGCTCCCCGTACTCGCGCTCGCTACCTCGGCTTTAGCCTCGCTAGCAGAGGAACCCACACCAACCACCGAAGACCCCAAATCTCCCCAAACTCTCGTCATCCCATTCTCCGTCGATACACCAGTCACCGTCCACGTTCCCGTCACTCCCACCTACCCGCCTGAAACCGTCGTCTCCCTCACCCCACCCCCACCACTCTCACCACCCGCCGTCCTTGCCGCCCATATCCCAATCCCGCTGTTCCCCGCCGGAATGGACCATACATTCACGCCCATCCCTCAGACCCGCGTCGTCGAGCCCGACCCCGCCCTCGCCCTCCTAGATGATGAGGAGGACAAGGAGAATGAGGACCCTGGCATCCCCTTCTTCCGCAACGACCCATCACTCCCCACCTTCTTCCCACTCCTAGTCGGGGAGACGGGCACCGTCAAGCAGACGGCACGGTACATTTACTACCACCACAACTATCAGGAGGTCGTCGGAACGATGGGGAAGGGCCACCCTTGCTTACGCCTCTCAGGTCTTCCTCAACGAAGTCTATACCGGTCAGCTGGCTCAATATATCACCGACAACCAGCTGAACATGTTCCACCCCCATGATCCTCGCGCCATCGTGTTGAACGAGGTGCTCGTCGAGTTGCATCAACCTTGTCTCCACGCTGACATCTCCCGCCTCTGCGAGTGCCTCACGCGGCGGGACGCCATCCATGTTCGCCAGTCAGACATCCGACGACTGGAGACCGAGCTGACGCGCGACCAGTTCCATCTAGACATGGACTTTTCATCGGTCCGGAAGCGCCTTCAGTACGCTCGGGCCATTCCCCTCATCGCCGATAAATATGCCGAGCTCCACGCGAAGCCCGTGCGCCCCCGGAGTTCTCCGGAGCCTATCCCCCTCGTCCCCCGTGATGCTGGACCCAGCGAGATGCCCCGCCTTCAAGGGGAAGGTGGCAAGCGTCGGCGCAAGTGTTTCCAGTGCAAGTCAGAAGATCACCTAGTGGCACAGTGCCCTGAGCGACGGGCCCGGGAGCCGTGCCAGTGGTGTGGGAGTCGAGCTCATCAGCTCGACGTCTGCCTCATCCGACGCCTCTCTCCTATGATGCCAGCGCATCAGGACCCAGATTCCCGTCCTAGGTGGTGCAGGAAGTGCCTGCGGTACGATGCTACACATGAGGAGATCAAGTGCCCCATGTATGAGATGTGTTGGGACTGCGGGGAGAGAGGACGATTCATGTTTTTACGCCGACATACCTGCCCTCGCACTCCGTCTCCCGTACCCGCTAACATCCTGCAGAGGAGGATTACGCCTACACCAGCGACTAGTCGAAGTCGTGGCGACTTTCGATTCTGACGGGGGGGTAATGTTACGATTTCTGTCCCTTGCTTTGGCTGTACGATTACGATACGATCCGGTGACTCGCGCCCCTTGATTCTCGTCTTGCACCCTGCGCCTCGGCGATAGGATAGATTGTGGTACGCTTCTCCTGGTCCGCTGACCATTCCTGAAGCCCGCATGACTCCGTGGAATTCCCTCACACTACATATGGTTTCTCCCTTTGTTCACGTTCTAGGACTCTTGACTCACAATCGCGCCATATGTTTGTTGCTCACAAACATCCTGTACTAGTATATAAGTCGCGCCCTACCTAGCTTGTACGGTAGACTTGACTTCTTGTGTAATACCACACTGTCTTAGCCTCACGAACGCCTTGACTCGCCTATCGCGCTTGAGTCCTTGTCTCAGCTCGCCTCTGCGCTTGAGCCCTCTTTCTCTACTATTGCACTCGGTTCCAGGGAAACCGAGTGACACTTGTGCATCATCGAACTGAGCCTTAGCCGGCTCGCGCTCTTCCGATCCCGTTGACTTGGACGCGGTACACGTCGTACCTAATGCCCCTGTGGTGGCGTTACACAAACCAAAGGAGTTAACAAAGTTATGAGGTTCCTAGTCACGGACATCGGAAACGAAGAACTAGTCCTCGGGTACCCCTGGCTCGCGACCTACGAACCCACCATCAGTTGGGCCCACGCTACCATCCACGAAGGCGCACTCCCGGTGGTGCTTCGCTCCATCAATCCAACCGAACCACAAACCACCATCGCCGGTGCCATCACCCAAGACGAAGCAGAAAATATAGTGCAAGAGTTAGAAGAGGAATGCCAGATACGTACCACCGCCACCGAACTGGCAATCGCTGCTAATCAGAACACCATCGCGGCCATCCTCCCCGAACCATACCAACGATTCGCGAAGATATTCAACGAAGAAGCATCCCATCGGTTTCCTCCATCACGACCGTGGGACCACGCAATCGACTTCAAACCAGGAACTCCGGCGAGTATCGACTGCAAGGTCTACCCCATGTCACAGGACGAGGATGAGCAACTGCGCAAGTGGCTGGACGAACAACTCAAGATGGGATACATACGACTGTCCAAGTTGCCTTATGTGTCATCCTTCTTCTTTATCAAAAAGAAGGATGGCAAGCTGCGTCCAGTTAAAGACTACCGAAAAATCAACGCCTGCACCGTACGTAACCAATACCCACTACCACTTATGTCGGAACTCATCAACGACTTGGGAAACGGACGCATCTACACCAAACTCGACGTGCAATGGGGGTACAACAACATACGAGTCAAGGACGGTGACGAACCCAAGGCCGCCTTTAAAACGAAATATGGACTATTCAAACCACTCATCATGTACTTCGGACTCACCAACTCCCCAGCCACGTTCCAGAATATGATGAACGACATCTTCGGCGATATTATCCCCTACTACGAGGCACGCGGAACGATCATACAAGTCTATATGGACGACATTGGCATTGCCACAAGCGAAAGGGCAGGTTTACAGGCACACATCAACGCAGTCAGCGCAGTCCTACAAATCGCACTCGACCACGACCTCTACTTCAAACTAGAGAAATGCCAATTCCACCAACCGCGAATGGATTACCTGGGGGTAATCCTTGAAAAGGGGGTGACTCGCATGGACCCCGTCAAAATTGCAGGCATACGCGACTGGCCCACCCCCACGAAAGTACGTGATGTACGCTCCTTCTTGGGCTTCTGCAATTTTTACCGCCTCTTCATTCGCGGTTTTTGCCACACACGCACGAGCACTCAACAAGCTCACGCGCAAAGGCACTGACTGGACGTGGGGCAAGGACGAAGAAAAGGCCTTCCAAACCCTTAAACGACTCGTCACCAGTGAACCCGTACTCGCACACCCCACCCTGACAGACCAATTTGAACTTGAAGTAGACGCGTCAGGGTACGCGGTAGGCGCAGTACTCCTACAGAAGAAGGAAGATGGGAGACGACACCCCATCGGCTACTTCTCCTCCACCCTAAACGAAGCCGAACGCAACTATGACATCTATGATCTGGAGCTTTTAGCCATCGTTAAAGCACTGCGACACTGGAGACCGTTCCTAGCTGGATCACCGCACAAGATCAAGATCTTCTCCGACCACCTCAACCTTACGCACTGGAAATCACCCCAAAAGATAAGTCGTCACGTAGCTCGGGAAGTTCTCGAACTCATGGAATATGACTTCGAGATCCACCACATCAAAGGCACCAACAACAGACGAGCCGACGCACTATCCCGAAGACCCAACTATGACCGAGGCGAAAAGGACAACAAAGGAATTGTAGTACTACCCGAAGCCGTCTTCATACGGAACCTCGCTACGCAAACCCCAGAAGTCCACGATCAAGACAAAGACATCCTACGCCCCTGGGTAGACCCGTACCAACTCAAGAAAGTCGACGGAACTTGGTACCGCCAAGGGGCGCGAGTAATCACAGGGGATCAAGACGCGATCCGCACCATTATAGCCAATCATCACAACCCCCCAGTATACGGACACCCAGGGATAAGCCGAACATCAAGGATCATCGAACGAAACTACTGGTGGCCGCGGATGCTGAAGCACGTCACCGAGTACGTCCAAGGATGTGCGGAATGCCAACGCCACAAGGTCAACAACCGGCCTACGAAAGCACCACTAGTTCCCATCACGCCAGTAGCAGACGCTAAGCCGTTCGAAATCATAGCCCTCGACTTCATCACTAAACTACCCGTATCGCAGGGGTTCGACTCCATCCTCACGGTGACAGACCACGACTGCACCAAGGCGTCTGTTTTCATCCCCTGCAACGAGGAAATAACCGCAGAAGAAACCGCCGCCCTGTACGTCACTCACGTGTTCCGGAGATTTGGGTTACCGGCAAAGATTATCAGCGATCGTGACCTGCGCTTTGCATCAAGTTTACGCGCGAGTTGTGTCAAATCCTGGGAATCTATCAAAACATATCAAACCGCTTACCACCCCCGCATGGACGGGCAATCCGAACGCACCAATCAGTGGTTGGAACAATACCTCAGGTTCTGGGCCAACGAGCGCCAAGATAACTGGGCGCAATTTCTACCCATGGTGGAATTCGCGCATAACAATTGGCCACACGAGGCAACAAGGAAGTCTCCATTCTCGTTAATGATGGGGTATGATCCGCGCGCTGATTGGATCGATAAGCCGTCCCCCATCCCGCTGGTTCTCACGCGACTCCAACAATTCCGAGAAGCACGGAAAGAAGCCCAGACCCTTATCAAAAGGCCCAATCGCTGTGGATCAAAACACTGAGATACGCCCAAATACCGAGAAGGGGACCAAGTGTGGCTAGAAGGGCGACACCTCCGAACCAATCAACCAACCGCCAAGCTTGCAGCACGATGGCATGGACCTTCAAAATCACACGCATTCTGTCACCAGTCAATTATCAGCTCGAGCTTCCCACACAGTGGAGCATCCACCCCGTGTTCCATATCGATTTACTCATGCCCTACCGCGAAACACCCCTGCATGGAGAAAACTTTCAGCGCCCACCACCGGATCTAGTTGACGGCGAGGAGGAATACGAAATCGAATGAATTCTAGACTCGAGGCACTTCGGCAGAAATCGGAAACTCCAATACCTCGTGAAATGGAAGGGCTACCCCGACTCGGAGAATCAGTGGGTCAACAAAGATGACGTATTCGCAGACGAAGCTATAGCGGAGTACGAGCGGAGTTCAATAGCCACCAGGACGCATATAAGCGAGGGCAACAACGCTAAGTTTCCCCCATCCCCTCACACTGGATTCCTCACTCAACCAACCATGTCCATTCCCACTCCCGCTTCCTCCACCACTAGTGCTCCCCGTCTCCAGGGAGCTTTCACCCATCAAGAGCTCACCGCCGCAGTCAACAACCTCACCGCCGTCGAGGACGTCGACAACCCCAACACTCCTGCCACTTACTGGCTCCTCAACGACGACGGTCAGCGACTCAACTCCGCGCCGTACACGCAAGCCGAAGTCGATAGGCTTCGTGCAGCTCTCCGAGACAGTGAGTCTGCCTCACCTGGACCTCTCCCAGTACGAGTCGAGTATTGGGTCGAGACGGGCGAAGACTCCGGCCACCATGCGCTGGGAAGATTGGAAGAGAACGGCAGAGCGGTGGAGGCTCGAGCAACTGGCGATGGCAGTGACAAGGAGAACACGCCTCCTGGAGAGGAGGCGGTTGTTCGACGCGATGATGCGCAACAGATCCAGGAGCAACCCGAGCGGGAGTTGAAGGAGTGGTACCCCGCTGAGCACCCTTTCATCATAACCACTACCGATTCTGACGACCCGTGTGAAACCCCCTACACTCTCGATACGGTGGGTCGCCCCCTCTATCGAGGTGCCCTACGCATGGACGTACCATCCTCATCACATCACACCGTGGTGCTCAACCGCCGCCTCACCGACGCTCGCTTCGCCCCGTACGGTTACGTTCACAACCGCAGGGAGAAGTTCGTCAACTTCCCCATCACTGATGCCCAAGGCATTACCACTCAAGCTCCCTACGTCCAGGTCGTCATGACCGCCGACCCCATCGTACTCGCCCTTGCCGCCGATAGCAACAAGACCTTCTCAAAGCCGCTGTATGCGGAACCTCAAGTTCGGGAGCGCGGCAAGCCCCAGTATGGCGAGCTTGAGATACACGCCCTCGCCGCCAGGCACGCCAATCAACATCGCCTCGACACGGCGGTCAACGAATTGAAGGATGTAGGGCTCAAAGCTGAGTTGCATCGTTTCCGAGCCCTCAAACACGAGGCTGAGCGCGTCGAACAGTGGCTTCACGCCCTCGCTCAGGCCCTCGGAGGCCTTCAAGGTGACGTCGCCCGGAGCAAGTTCCGCCTGGAGATGGCGGACATCCATAACTGAGTAGAGGCGGTGCAGGAAGGATGGATAGGGGGTATCGGAGCTCCTCGGCGCCGTGGTCGTCACGGCTGAAAAGGGGGTGATGTCACGGTACACGCGAAGTGGACTCTTACTTACGAATATGACCTCGTTAGTAAGTAGTAATGTGTCATGGACAGTCGAATCAGTCAGCGGACAGTAGTACAATCACATGCCGATGTGGCATGACTCATAACTAGGATAGCGATAGTAGGGTTCGAGCTACTTTAGCCATTCGTCATACGGATTGGAGAGGAGCTTTAAAGCGTCCTCATACATGTATAAATAGTGGCTCGATAAGACCAAGATACGCCATCTTGGTCTTCTTCAATCACCACTCTCCTCTCTTCTCATCCACGCGTGAACTCGCTTGCCTCCTCGCGCAAGTCGACCTCATTGATCATCGGATTACCTAGTGGCACGACTTGCCCTAGTGTACAAAGTCAGATCACGTGCCCTATATGAGGCGCCGTGTATCTCGCAGTTGACAGGTCACGTGACCTTGAAGAATACATTTCGCTAAGTCGTGAACGCCCTTCCGCAGTCCAAGTCGGGCTAACGCCAGTGGTGGCGTTACAGACCCCGTCGGGGGAGACGATGCGAAATGGGAGATAGTCCGCCCCCGCGTTGCGTGTGAAGCCGGCGGGGGTGCGAGTGTTGATGACAGCCAGAGGCTGGTGAGTTGGTCCTCCCATCACTCCGAGGTCCCGTTTGTACATGGGGGATCCGTCGGTGTTAAGGGAGTAGGGAGTTTCGCGGGGGTCGTCAGTATCGGTGGTCGAGAGAATATGGGGGTGCGCAACTGCGTAGTCTCCGTCTGCGTCCTCCCCGAGCCCCCATTCATCCTCGCCAGTGTCCGCCGGTGCCTCAGCTGCTGCATTCGCAGCTGCGCCCTCCGAAGTTGCTCGTCCCTCCACTCCCGGACGATCTCCTTCCATGGCCGCACTGGCCCGAACTCGGTGTGGTACCGGGACAGGTCCAGGGTCACCGTGTCCGTCAGTGTGTTGAACGAGGCGATTTGACGTCGGGCCCTCGAGTAGGGCGTGGTCCGCTTTCGCGCCGTCTCCTTCTTCGTAGGTGCCAGGCTGCGCCTCAGGGGAGTCTGCGATTCCTCCGACGGTGGGGTCGGGGAAGGAGCTGAGTACTGCGATGGCATCTTCGCGGGTGACAGGTCCGCGGGGAGTGACGAGGCTCTGGACCACCGTGTTGATGGTGGACTGTGAGGGCAGGGAGCAGGAAGACATGGTGTGAAGGGAGGCAGGATGAATGCGAGTAGCAGGGATTGCTGTGGGACTTAGCTCGCTCCGGGCCCTCTTTATATGCGTTTCTCGTAGGGGGTTGAGCGCTTTGAAGTCCCGAATCGCCTGGTCGGCGAATACTTCGCTCCGGTCGACCCACTGGTTCTCCGAGTCGGGGTATCCCTTCCATTTCACCAAGTATTGGAGTTTCCAGGTTCTCCCGAATCTTCGTGAGTCTAGAATCTTCTCGACTTCGTATTCCTCTTCTCCGTCTACCAGATCTGGAGGTGGGCATTGATAGTTAGCCCCATGCGTAGTGGTCTCCTGATATCTGGTGAGAAGATCTGTGTGAAACACCGGGTGGATGCTCCACTGTGGGAAGTTCGAGGCGGTAATTGACTGGGGACATCACCTGCGTCACCCTAAGGGGGCCATGTCTCTTGGGCGCAAGCTTTGCGGTTGGTTGGTTAGTACGTAGGTGGCGTCCTTCTAACCATACGAGGTCTCCCTCCTTGTATCTGGGCGTATCTTTGTGTTTGATCCACGATCTTTGCGCCTTGATAAGGAGCACCTTGGCCTCGGCCCTTGCTTCTCGGAATTGATCGATTCGTAGCGCCACTTGTGGGATGGGTGATGGCCTATCGATCCAATCAGCGCGTGGGTTATACCCCATTAGGAGGTAGAAAGGGGACTTCCTTGTGGTCTCGTGAGGCCAGTTGTTGTGCGTGAATTCCGCGATAGGGAGATACGCCGCCCAGTTGTCCTGTTGCTCATTGGTCCAGAATCGGAGGTATTGTTCCAGCCATTGGTTTGTTCGTTCAGACTGTCCGTCCGTTCGTGGGTGGTAGGCGGTTGAGATGTTCTGCAAGATACCCAGGATGTTGCATAGTTCGTGTGAGAATTTGGATGCGAAGCGCGTGTCCCTGTCGCTAATCACCTTGCTGGGAAGTCCGAATCGCAAGAAGACGTGCTTAGCGTATAGTGTGGCGGTTCCTTCTGCTGTGATTTCTTCGTTGCACGGGATGAAAATGGCTGCCTTCGAGCAGTTGTGATCCGTAACCGTGAGGATGGAGTCGAATCCTTGCGAGAGCGGTAGTTTGGTGATGAAGTCAAGTGCGATGGTTTCGAAGGGGAGTGCTTCGGGGTTTGGGTATATTGGGGAGAGGCGGTGCCTTGGTAGGCCGGTTGTTTGCCTTGTGTCTCTGGCATTCGGCGCATCCTTTAACGTAGTCTAGGACGTCTTGGCGGAGGTTTGGCCACCAGTAGAAGCATCCCACCAACTGCACAGTCTTGTTGATGCCTGGGTGGCCGTAAACCGGAGGTACATGGTGTGCAGAAATGATACTTCTCTTGTCGTATAGTCCGCCTGTAACCACTCGTCTTCCATCCTTGTACCAGGTGCCTTCGACCTTCTTCAGTCGGTGTGCATCTATCCAGGGGCGGAGATGGTTTTCGTCTTGGTGGTAAGTGGCATCCGGTCGTTCCATTTCTTCGGGTTCTATGGTTGCGGCGGTTGGCATTATAGTCTTGACTTGAGTGGCCCGTACGAAGAGCGCGTCGGGGAGAACCACGATGTCCTTGTTATCGTCGTCCCCGCGGTCATAGTCCGGTCTTCGCGAGAGTGCGTCCGCTCTTCCATTCGCAGTACCTTTGATGTGGTGAATCTCGAAGTCGTATTCGGAGAGTTCCAGGACTTCCCTTGCGATGCGCCTACTGATTCGTTGTGGGGATCTCCAGTATTGTAGGTTGAGGTGGTCCGAGAATACCTTGATCTTGTGAGGGGAACCCACTAGTAGGGGGCGCCAGTGGCGGAATGCTTTGATGATAGCTAGTAATTCGAGGTCGTAGATGTCGTAGTTTCGCTCGGCCTCGTTAAGTGTTGCTGAGTAGTATCCTATGGGGTGGCATTTACCGTCCTCCTTGCGTTGTAAGAGTACGGCACCCACCGCGAATCCTGATGCGTCTACTTCCAGTTTGAATTGTTCGTGGGTGTCCGGGTGTGCCAGTACTGGCTCGCTCGTTACCAGGTCTTTGAGCTTTGTGAACGCGTTATCTTCATCTGGGCCCCAGTGCCACTCCGTGTCTTTTCGTGTTAGACGGTTTAAGGGGCGTGCGTGGGTGGCAAAGCCTTTGATGAAGAGGCAGTAGAAATTACAGAAGCTGAGGAAAGATCGGACCTGTTTGACTGTGGTAGGTGTGGGCCAGTCGCGGATACCAGCGACCTTGACGGGGTCCATGCGAGTCACCCCCTTTTCAAGGATTACCCCCAGGTAATCGATCGAGGTCGTGCCGAAGACGCATTTCTCTGGTTTGAAGTACAAGTCAAGGTCCTTGGCAACCTGCAGTATGTCACGTACCGCCGTGATGTGGCCCTCCCTGCCGTTGCGGGAGGCTATAGCGACGTCGTCGATATAGACTCGGATCATGGTTCCTAAGGCTTCGTGTTTCAATATGGTGGGCCCGCAGGCGAAGTCCATCATTGCTTGAAAGGTGGCGGGTGCGTTGGTGAGGCCGAAGGGCATGACTAGTGGTTCGAAGAAGCCATATCGCATTTTAAAGGCAGCCTTCTCTTCGTCGCCCTCCTTCATGTGGACGTTGTTGTATCCCCAGCGGACGTCCAGTTTGGTGTAGATGTCCGCGTTACCAAGGTCCGTAATGAGATCCTGTATGAGCGGTAGGGGGTACTGGTTACGCACGGTGAAGGAGTTGATCTTTCAGTAGTCCTGCACGGGCCGCAGTTTCCCGTCTTTCTTTTTGACGAAGAAGAAGGACAAAGCATAAGGGGATTTCGACAGATGGATGTAGCCCTTTTGTAGTTGTTCATCCAGGAAGGTCCGGAGTGCATCGTCTTCTTCGCGGGACATAGGATAGATTTTGCACTCTATGGCGGTCGGGGCGTTCTTGGTGAACTCGATGGCGTGGTCCCAGGGTCGTCGAGGTGGGAATCGGTGTGACTCCTGCTCGCTAAATACGTCGGCGAAGTCTGCGTATTCCCTTGGGATGGCAGTGACACTGGTGTGTTTTTGTGCTTGTATGGCCAGGTCGGTGGCAAGGGTGCGCGCCTTAACTTCCTCCCACTCCCTGTTGAGCTGGTACACTGCCTGCTGCTTTTCATCGTCGGTGAATTCGGTGAGTTCAGTTGGGGAGAATGCAATGGTGACTTCCCGTTTCGTGGGGTGTGTAGTCCTGAGGACTACCGGGTATGCGTCTTCCTTGATGACGGCGTGTTGCCAGCTAATCTGAGGCTCGTAGGCGGCTAGCCAGGGGTAACCGAGGACGATGTCTTCGTCACCAGTGTCGGTGATGAGGAAGCGCATTACTTTGCTGGTTCCCTTGGTCTCCACTTCGAGATCTGCGCAGTGTGTGATCAGTCCTGCTCTGTTTTCAGATCTGTCAATGTTCCATATCTTTTTTGGAGTATCTAGCTCCTTTAATCCGATCCCCATTCGTTTCGCGAATGTGGGTTTGATGAAGCTATCCGTGGCTCCACTGTCTACTAATGCTTTTACTTCGGCCATGTTGTAACTTGTTCGAACGGATACTGGAATTCTCAACGATCGGTAGCGTGTGATTATTACAGAGTTACAATGGAGTGCCCTTACCCAGGCCGTCGGGTTCAGGCGTTTAGAAAATCCTCTCTTCCCCATAGCTCTTGGAGGACTAGGTCTTTTACTTCGTCCGGTGCTCCGGCCACCCCCTGTAGCCAGTCCTTTGCTTGTTGCTGTGGTGTGACTGCGGCGCGCGCTTCTACTCTTGGTTCTTGGGCGTAGTAGTTGGTGTCTGTCCTTCGGTTGCTGCTGTTTTGCGCGTTGTTGCGGTTCTGTGGGCAGTCACGACTGAAATGTCCTTTCTGGCTACAGGTGTAACAGGTCACTCCCCTTGGGTCTCGGGGTGGTCCCCTTCCTCGTTGCCTTGGCCCTCCTCGTGGGGGGTACGGTGGTTTTTGTCGATCAAGTATGTATTCTGCCCCAGCGAGTCTTGCCTGGGTGTCCTCCGCTTGTCCTCCCCGGGCTCGTGCTCGGTCGGCAGAGGTATCCATTGCATTTGGATTGCGATATTGAAGGTTCGTGGTGCCCATCCGCTTTGTGGGGTTCCCCATTGGCTAGGGCGTGGGGTAGTCTTTGGTTGGGATGGTTTAAGTGAGTTGAGACGTGCCTGTAGATGCATATACTGTTGTTGCTTCTTCAGCGCCGCTTGCTTCCATGCTTCGAATGTGGTGGGTTCGTATTGTTCGTATACCTTGGTGAACAGTGCCCGTGGTAGCCCCGCTGTGAATAGATCCAGTGTTTGAGGGGTGTCGAGGTGGTAGTCAGCCTGGCGAGCTAGTCGTTCAAAGGTTGCTACATAGCTGTCAATATCCCTGTCCTTCATATGGACGCCCTTGCGCAGTTCCATTTGCACCTGCTCCTTTTCCATGGTATTGGCAAATCGCCTGGCGAATGCACGAACGGTTTCGTCCCACAGGCGTCAGGTGTGTTCGGGGAACCCGGAATCTATCTGGCGTATTAGCCAGTCGGTCATGTACATCACCCATTCGTTGACTTGTTCCCCTTGGATATATCCGAGGAACAACAGGGATCGTGTAACGCCACCACAGGGGCGTTAGGTACGACGTGTACCGCGTTAAGTCAACAGGATCGGAAGAGCGCGAGTCGGTTAAGACTCAGTTCAGTGATGCACAAGTATCACTCAGTCTCCCTGGAACCGAGGATAATAGTAAGAAGGCAAGGCTCAAGCGCAGCGGTGAGCAAAAGCGTAGACTCAAGCGCAAAGGCGAGTCGAGGATCGTTCGTGAGGCAAAGACGATGTGGTATTACACAAGAAGTCAAGTCTACCGTACAAGCTAGGTAGGGCGTGACTTATATACTAATACAGGGTGTTTGTACAGGACAAACACATGGCGCGAGTCTGATGTGATCGTACAGGAAGGGGAACAAGGGGAATGGCTTTATACAGTACAAGGGAATTCCGCGGGACGACGCGTGCCTCAGAAATGGTCAGCGGACGAAACAGAGCGTAAAACTGGCCATCCTATCGCCGAGGCGCAAGGTGCGGAATGGAAACCGAGAAGCGCGAATCACGGGAACGTATCGTAAAAGTACAGTAGTCCGAAGACGCTTAGTGAAAGACAAGGCAGTTCGTAACAGATCGGCGATAATAGTTGCGCATGATGTCACTTGTGCTGTTGATTCCCTGGTACAGGTTCCATTGCGCTCTGAACTGCAGGGCCTTGGTGCGGTCGCCGTTGAACACCTGAGGTGGGTTACCTTGCAACCTGTCTGTCGTTCGGGGTTGGTTAGCGGCAGGGGCTAGCCCAGGGAAGCCTCCTCCTCCTCCTCCGGGTGGTCCTCCAGCTCCTCCTCCAGGTGGGTGACCTCCTCCGGCTCCTCCTCCTGGTTGGTGACCTCCTCCGGCTCCTCCTCCTCCTGGGGGGTCTGGTTCGTCGGGGCCGATTGCCCTCATAAGGGCTGCATCGTCAGCGGTCATTCGATGTCCCGTACTGGGGTTGATAGGGAGTAGATCTTCCGGGACCCCGTCTTGTGGTAGTTGTGGGGGGTCGAGTTGGAGTGTATAGGTTGGTTCTACTTGGGTGGTCGTCATTTCGACAGGTGAGTGAATGATGATCTGCTCAGCTTGTGTTTCTTCGTTTAGCGTTATTCCACGTGCGAGGTTTGCTAGTTCTTCCTCTTCCTCCGCGTTCACTTGGGAGAGGTGATCTTCTTCCTCGCTGTTTTGTTCTGACTCGGAATCCTCTTCTTCTTCTGTAGTGCTGGCGATGGGTGCGCCGTCGATTGGTCCTACCCTTGCAGAGGGAACTACTTCGCTTTCTAGGATGTCGCACCGGTATGCGCTTGTTGTTGGCCCGACTACTGTTCGCACTCCTGTGTCGTTTGTCGCAAGTATGCACCAACAAGTGTGTTCGAAACTGAACTCAACTGGGTAGTATCGACTCGGTCGATTGGGGAAGTCGACAAAGTATCCAGTCTCCCCCCTGTGTGTCCTCCACCGGGCAGCTTTCAAATAGCGCATGGGGACGTTCCGTTCTCCCCTTTCTGAGAGGGTGTATGATTGGACTTGGTTCCAGCCCCACCGGTCTGCTGTTGTGGGCGCCACTGTGTTCTAGAGGGTAGCTTGGTCTTAATGTTGCGTTAGGCCCGTCCTAACGTGCTCGACTTGAGCGAGATACAGTGGCAGAGGGTGCACAAGGCGACTTAGCAGAAGTAGATACACGTCCGTAGTAGGAACACGATCGTCCACAGCACTGGGGCGATGTCCACCAGGCGTATACGTTGTCGCGCGAGCCGCCGAACAAGGGCAAGCCGCAGCAAGAGGCAAAGAGAGAGGGAGAGAGATGCGACTAAGAGGAGCGCGAGAATGATGCTGGTGATTCAAGAAGACCAAGCTGAGGAGCTCGGTCTTCGTACAGCCTAGTAGATATACAGTTGACGAGGAGCTTTGAAGCTCCTCCTGAAAGTAGAGTACCCTATAGCGATAGTAGCTCGAACCCTACTACGACTATCCTAGGTATGAGTCAAGTCCGATGCATGTGATAACCACTACTCTGCTGACTGATGCGACTGTCCCTGACTAATACTAGGGTAGTCAGAACCCCACGAGTCCGCAGTCCGTACCGATGAGTCCGATCGTAACACTGCAAGCACACTGTTCCCCCACCCATCCAACTGCACTTCCAATGTGTTTCAGCATTCCCCTTGCCTAGCTAATTTACCCACTTTCCTTAGCCACTTTCCCTAGTATATACCTCATGTATTTACAACCTTATGACTATGTTTTCGAGTAATAGTACAGACTTCTCCCTTTGTGTTTCAGAGCTCAGTGTCCCTTATATTACCCAGCATGCCGCACTTGCACACGGCCTTAGCGACTCAGGCTCGACACTTTACTGACAAAGGCAGCCATCTGGGCAAAGTTTCGCATCGCGCAGAAGCGTGTGCGACTGTTTCCAATCGCTTGTGACCACCCAACCCAATGGGGCTCCGTGAAGCCCACCACTCCCTCTCCCGACCTCGTCGCACTTGCGTGCGGCTTTATTCCTTTGACACCAACGTGTCTACGATCGCCCCAAACATATATATGAGATCTCGTGCTCCGCAGAGGCCTGCGTGACCACAACCGTCCCTTAAATCCTGCACGTCTTAGTCGCGTTCCCTAGTGGTTGTACATGTCCTTCTCAATCTTATACCTGACACGGGCCTGTGGGGCATCTACTTTGTCATGGTCTATATTCGTGTTCGAGTTTTTACTATACTACAATTTGTCTTAATGAGACATACAGGCCATGGCTTGTGAGCCTGCCAGGCTGTCAACATATGAAGCCGTGGCTTGCAGGCCAACTGGGGCCTAAGCTCTCAGAGGCCATGAATAGTGGCCCAGGCTGCTGACTTTCTGGGCCTGAGCCATCAAAAGCCAGGCCATTTGCTGGGCTTTCAGGCCAAGCCGGGCTGGGAAATCACTAAATGGGACGAATAATGGGAACTTTGAAAGACCCTAATGCCGTGCTAAATTATCGATAATTTAGATAATGTGGATGGTGTGCTAGTAATTGACGATAATCACTAATAATGAGCACTAAATCGCATAATTGCTTGAGAGATAATATAATGGAGGAAAGTTATGACAAAAATCTGAGGTACGTATCTCGATCACTGAAGGGATTTACATAAAATGTATGACATAGCTCAAGTACTGAATAAGTGTTCCACTCCGGAGGTATACGATGGCCGAAACGAGGAAATAAGTGTATACTAGAAATGATCAAGCTGACTGGAATGATACTACAGTCAACTCTCTGATAATCCATAGCCCCCAATAACCCATAATCTGAGTAACTCATACCTTTTTCGATATCCCGAGTTGGTATGTGGGGATTTTGTACCCATAACCCATACACCTCGAAACACAATAACCCATGCCCTTTTGGGGGTTAATAACCCATAAGTATTGGGCGCCTAATGACAAAAGTCAACTAAAATAGGATATTTTGTCGAGTGTTTGAGTGGAATTTTCCATATCCAGCATCCACACATTGCTCTGAGTGCAGCCACAGCAGTCTCAGAGCTTTGACCATCAGATGAGGCTCACTTTCTCGGAAAGACAAACTTTTCATCGTAGTCATAGAGGCCAGATAGGCATGAGAAAGCATGAGAAAGCATGATGGAGGACACCCCAGTGGATGCAATCACAACTCCTAATGGCATTACATCTTAACCATTACACAATGGACACAGACGACCCTTTCCTACAGAAGATGGACTCAGTGCTGGTATAGTTGATGGTGGGCATCTGGAGGCGTGCAAACTGGAGACAAATATGAGGCCACATCTTATTTTGAAATACATTTTCTGGTCGTGATGTTTTTCCCACACGTGACCTTTTCCTGGTCTCTGCGGAACCCCATACACCTCAATAACCCATATCCCTGGGCCTATCCCGAGGGGGTATGGGTTATCAGAGAGTTGACTGTAGCACGCCAGTGGCCATTGTGCATCAACCTAGACACTCTGTACATTAACTGTTTTGCATCGGGCCTGGCAGGAATAGGAGAAAACCATTCAACATATGCAAGATGGGTTGGGGGTGCAGTCACTGCAGTGTCCAACGATGGAAACACTTCCAGGATTGCCTTATTTGGCAACTGAAACACCACGCGGACTTGTGCTATTCGGTAGCCTAAGTAGCAATTAGATTGATTAAGGCGTTGATATAATCGGAACTGACCATTATTTCCACATGTGCTATTTTGAGAGCCATTGCAAATAAGAACAGTGTCAAAGCATGATGGTATTTGACACCTGCATGAGTCCATTTGTTCTGGCTGGACATGAATTGCGTCTACTACTTCAGGGTGGCCTTTTGACTGAAACTTAATCTTGTGATATGTTGGGATGGAGTGGAAAGGAATCAGAGTGTCTGCAGCCAGAGCCCTTAAGTTAGCTGTTGAAGTGTCAGGGTGATTCATCTGAGCAATGAAGTCGGCAAGGGCATCCTGAAATTCGACAGCGCCATACCTCGCATGTTACGTTTCGGCCCGGAAGTGGACACTGACGCTTGGGAATGACACCATGTCAGCGATATATCGTCATGGACTTATGGGATCAGTCAGCCAGGTAAGCTCCGGCGCATGTGATTGTGTACGATAACGGCTCGGATCATGACTCAACGTGACTCATACTAGGATAGCTGTATTAGGGTTTGCTCTACTTACGCTATTGGCTAGTACAGTTTGGAGCAGCGCTTGAAAGCCCGCGCGTATTTGTATAAATAGTTGACGTGGAAGACCAGGATCACCATCTTGGTCTTCTTCAATACCACCATCTTCTCTGCTCTCTTGTCCTTAGGGCTCTCCTCCCTTTGAAGTGAGTCTTCTCCGGCATGTCCCCTTAGACCAGGGATCCCCATGAGCTTATCCCGAGTTCCCCTTCGTGGGCAGTGGACACATATCCTCTTGGATCGGTATATCACCGCGTATTCTTGTATCACAATGAACGGGTCAGGCGTCCATACGGCTACATCTATATTGTCGACCACCCCACTTGGAGAACCATTGTCCCACTCGACGAACCCCCAGCCAACGTCCCTCAAGAGGAGGATCTTCACGCATTTATCGCTTTGAACGGGGATCTAGCCCCTCATCCAGCTGAGTACACAGACTCTATCACCAATCGCCTCTTCTATCGACCGCTTAGGATTGCTGCATCAAATGAAGCCTAAGTCAGGCAAACGTCTGTGGTAGACGTTACATTAAGACCAAGATCCACCGTGGCCAATCCTACAACCAAAGACCTCTGGGTGCCCGTCCGCCCCTACTACATCGACCGACGAGGAGAATGTAATGTTCCCAAGAGATATCTCCAAACAGCTTTCTGGAAAGACGACACCGAAATCCCCGGATACGTCACTTACTACATCGATCCCAAGAACCAACAACACATTATCCCAGTCGAGTTCAATTTCGAATTCACCTGTTGGACAGAAATTTGCTGGAGCGACCCCAGCAACAAGTTCCTAGTCACCAAACCTGCATCCTCAGCCCTCAATCTTGACATCCCCACAAGCCAAGCAGTCACTCACAACCAGTGGGGACCCATCGACAGAGAAACAGAAAACCAGCATGGTCACCCACTCCCAAGACCCCCACACCATCTCCATCTCTTGCCAGCAACCCTGAAGACATCGTCATCAAAGTGTTGATAAGTGACCCTTGCGCACTTAGCAGCTCAGAGGACAATCAGATATGGACTGCTATAGATAAGATATACAGGAATCATGTAGATTAGATTATTATGATCACACAATCTCGGACTTATTGTATTTACTTATCTATGACATCACTGTATACTATGACATCATAGGATCCGGACTTTGCGTTGTATTCAATGCTCTTGTACTTTCCCTTTGTTCTATCCTTATCATGATGTCAGTATGATATCATTAGTCTAGATTCTTCTTGTACTCTTGCCTCTTGTTCTCAGAACATCCACTCCTTTGTCCGTCTGTAGAACAATAGCCCTTGTATTTACTGTGACTCTGTGTTACCAGCATCACCCTGTATCTTGTATAAGTAGTGCAGCTTGTACGCTCCTGGTCCACATCAGTTCTCATCTGTTGTGTGCCAGGTATGTCTCCACCTCTCTAATGTAACATCAGTTCTCATCTGTTGTGTGCCAGACTCAACCTCTGCTTCACTTGCTTGATAACACTCTGTTGCTGCTTCCAGCCACTCCTGATATCTCACCACAGTCTTCAGTTCACTGTGAGTATCATCCCTTCATGTGCGCTGTTCATCACAAAGACGAACAAGAAGAAGAAGCCCTAGAGCTCATTGCTAAGTCCATCCCTACCACTATGAGTCAGACAGTCACCCACGAACAAATGCGAATCGGCACAGCGCTATTCGACACCAAGTACCCACGACACCCCAATGATCCACCGCCCGGAGGAGATCCGGGAGACGACAACGGAGGTGGAGGCAGAAACAGAGGAGGAGACGGAGGACTCCCAGCTGCTACAGCGCCTCCTGATCCCATCCAACTCACTGACCAATTCGTCAGAAAGGAACCTCCCATATTCAAAGGGGAGCGAGACAAAGCAGAAGTGTTCCTATCCCAATGGAACCGATTCGCAGGGGTCAACAAGTTCAATCGCAGCATCAGTCACCCTTACACCAAAGCAATGATGTTCCTCACCTACATCCAAGGGGATCTCGTCGACGAATGGGCTACCAAGACCCAAGAATGGCTCAACAAACAGACAGACCAGCATGACCCTTGGCTCTGGAGCAGCATCGAAATTGCCTTCTGGAAGCAATTCCGCAACAACCTCGAACAAGAGAACGCTCGCCTAGAGCTCGACAAAGGATTCCGAATGATCGGATTGGACATTGACAGCTACGTGACTAAATTCGAAAAAATGGTCCGCTTAGCTGGCTACCGCCTAGATGAGCCACTAGTCCTCAACAAGTTCACCCGAGGACTACCCATGGACCTCTACAAGAACGCCTACCAGTTCCATGACCCTAAGAACTACTCACAATGGAAGATGGCCGTAATTGAACAACAAAAGAAGTATCTCCATATGAAGGCCAGGCAAGACAGATTCGGACGACAGCCTGTGCAACAGCGACTGAAGCAGCAACAGATGTGCTTCCAAGCACCACAAAGGCCCAGCCAGCCAACATGGCGTCAATATCAAAACCACCCCGACGCAATGGATACCACTCCAGGAAGGATCCAGGCTCGAGTAGCCGAAGCAAACGACCCAAACCGCCCAGAAATTAACCACAACGACAATCATCTGCCCTTCCCTGCAAGAGGGGGCTTCATCCAACGAGGGTGTGGAGGACGAGGTGTCTTTAACACCAGGGACGTCGCTTGCTACAACTGCAGGCGCAAAGGCCACTTCTCACGAGATTGCTTCCAGCCTCGTCAACAACATCAAAGGCCTCCTCAAGGACGGAGTGCTTACATAGAAGAGATCCCCACCGCACCACAAAGCGTAGCAGGGGAACCCCTCATCGATCTAGACAACTCGACCCCATCACAAGAACCCGAAGTGGCACAAGTAGCCGTCATGATGGGAAAGATGGCAGAGCTCCAGAATCAGATGGGAGAAATGATGAAAGGAAAGGATGTTCAGGATGCCTGAACCCATCAGCCTGGGTGAGGGCTTCACAATGTAACTCGCAGTTCATAACGCACTATCGATCTATGCATGTTCCAGTTTCGATTCGCACGAGTAACTCAATGGCCGACAAGAAAGCACTAGTGGACTCCGGAGCCACTAACAACTTCATGCATCCCAACTTTGCCAAACAAATGGGCATTGGGATCAAAGAACTAGAATGACCCCGTAATATCTGGAATATCAACGGAACACACAACAAAGGGGGCAAAATTACCCATTACACGGATTTGAACATACAAACCGACGGAAAAGTCAAAACAATCCCTTTCTTCATCACCGACGTAGGAGGGGAAGCCCTCATCCTTGGATATCCTTGGCTAGCCACCTTCCAACCTAGGATTCATTGGGCCACCGCCACCATGGACATGAAGCAATACCCCATTATCATACGCACGACAAATCCCACCAGACCCTTCACGGTACAATCGGCGATGGAACAACTACGACAGACACTCGAGCAATGCGTAGACCAACACAAAGAACAAATCCTCACCGAACTAGAAGAGGACTCGCTACCCATCCATTTATGAACTACGGCAACGGAACTGGCAATCACGGCACAACAATACACAGAGAAAAAGGAAATCCCGGACGAATACAAACGACATACCAAGGTCTTCAGTGAAGAAGAATCACACCGTCTTCCACCTTCCAGACCATGGGATCACGCGATCGAGTTCAAACCAGGAGCCCCTGATCACATTGATTGTAAAATCTACCCGGTAAACCAAGCAGAGGACAAAGCACTCAAGGAATGGCTTGAAGCCGAGCTGGCTAAAGGGTACATTAGACCCTCTAAATCCCCGTACGCATCCCCTTTCTTCTTCATCAAAAAGAAGGACAGAAAGCTACGACCAGTGCAGGACTATCGAACGATCAACAAATGGACCATACGCAACCAGTACCCACTCCCTCTTATACCGGAACTTATTGCAGACCTCAGCGGCGGAATAATCTTCTCTAAATTTGACGTATGGTGGGGGTACAACAACATACTCATCAAGGACGGCGACCAGGAAAAAGCAGCATTCAAGATGAAATACGGCCTGTATGAACCGCTGGTGATGTATTTCAGACAAACAAACTCGCCAGCCACCTTCCAAGCTATGATGAACTATATCCTCAAGCCACTCATCAAACTCTTTGAACTCAAGGGGACCATCATATGGGCATATATGGACGATATCGGCATAGCAACCTTGACCACGGAACAAGATCACACGGAAGCCGTACACGCAGTTCTAGACCTTCTAGAAGAACACGACCTATACCTGAAGCGGGAGAAATGCACCTTCCACTCCTCGTCCCTCAATTACCTGGGGGTAATCATTGAAAAGGGGGTGATCCGCATGGACCCCATCAAAATTTCGGGTATACGTGAATGGCCTACCCCAAAAACCGTCAAGCAGGTGCGATCATTCTTAGGTTTCTGCAACTTCTACCACGCTTTCATCCGAAATTTTGCCACACATGCACAACCCCTTAACAAACTTACATGCAAAGACATGGAATGGACATGGGGAACAGACCAGCAACAAGCATTCGACAAACTTAAGGAACTAGTAACACAAGAACCGGTACTCAAACACCCAGAACTAGACAAACCCTTCGAGCTAGAGGTAGACACATCGGGATACGCAATTGGAGCAGTACTACTTCAAAGAGGCGAAGACAACAAGAAACACCCTATCACATACTACTCAAACACCCTCAACGCAGCAGAACGAAATTATGACATCTACGACCTGGAACTACTGGCCATAGTCAAAGCCCTACGCAACTGGAGACAGTACCTCGCAGGATCACCACATAAAATCAAAGTATTTTCAGACCACATGAACCTACAATACTGGAGATCCCCTCAAAAGATAAGCAGACGCGTCGCAAGGGAAGTCCTCGAACTCTCAGAATACGATATCGAGATTCACCACATCAAAGGCACAGCTAACGGACAAGCAGACACACTATCCAGACGACCTGACTATGACCAAGGGGAACACGACAACGAACAAGTCACGGTATTACCTGACCACATATTCGTCAGAGCCGCAGAAATCGACACAACCGACGATCCAATGCGACTGGGGGATACAGTAACCATAGCAGAAATGCAACCCACAAACCTGGTATACGCACAGGACAGAGAAACCATCCGACGATGGGTCAACCCCCACAAGCTGAAGAAAATCGAAGGCACATGGTACAAAGATGGACAACGCACAGTCACGGGAGACCAACACGAGCGAAGGCACATCATCCAGGCCCATCACGACCCCCCAGTACACGGACATCCTGGAATCAGCAGAACGATCAAAATGGTTAAGCGATATTACTGGTGGCCGGGATTATGGCAAGAAGTACAAGATTACGTCAAGGGATGTGCAGACTGCCAAAGGATCAAAGTCAACAACCGTCCCACGTGCGCACCACTACAGCCTATATTCCCAAAACCGGAAGCCATGCCATTCGAAACCATAGTGCTGGACTTCATCACAAAATTACCCCAAGTGGACGGTTGCGATACGATACTGACAGTAACAGACCACGACTGTTCAAAAGTGGCTATATTTATCCCATGCCTAGAGGAGATAAGTGCAGAAGGAACCGCAGCCCTGTACGTAAAACACGTCTTCTCCCGATTCGGACTACCAGCACGCATCATCAGCGATAGAGACCCACGATTCGCATCCAAGTTCACACACGAATTATGCAAGATACTGGGGATTGAACAGAACATCTCCATGGCCTATCACCCCAGGACGGACGGACAATCAGAATGCACCAATCAGTGGTTAGAACAATACCTGCGCTTCTGGGTCAATGAACGACAAGATGATTGGACCCATTATGTCCCAATGGCGGAATTCACTCATAACAACTGGCCCAACGAATCGACAAGGGAATCCCCCTTCAACATCCTCATGGGGTATAACCCATGCGCCGACTGGATCAATCGACCTTCCCCCATTCCGCAGGTAGCACTTCGCATCAAACAGTTCAAAGAGGCTAGAATGCACGCCCAGGAACTGATGAGAAAAGCGCAACAGGGGTGGATCAAACACAAAGATACACCCAAGTACCAAATCGGGGACTTAGTATGGCTCGAGGGACACCACCTACGTACCAATCAGCCAACCACCAAGCTTGCGCCCAGGAGACATGGCCCCTTTAAGGTTGTCCAGGTGATGTCCGCAGTCAACTATCGATTGGAACTTCCCATGCAGTGGAGCATCCACCCCATGTTTCACACAGACCTTGTTACGGTTTCGCCTTCACCTGACCCTCGAACACCCCTCGCCAAAACCCCGAACACCTTTGGATGACATATGCAAGTACGGTTCAGCAAAGACGGTGGAGCAACCACCCATATTATGCAACATTCTCCCACTGCTAAGTCACATGACTCTGGTCACATGATCATCCAAGCTAACCAACTATACGAACTACGCACGTGATCTTAGCGCCCACCCGTCACATGACCCTGGCACGTGACCTGGCTAGACCTGCACCAGAAGGGCCCAGATGAGCTTGTGCCTGGACCGGCCTCGACTGCCTCATGTTCTATGACTCGTAAGCTTCCATCGATTGCGCCTTGATTCTGATACGATAGCGCATTCCCATTGGCTCCCTCATCTTGACTGTATGCCTCGTTCCCTTATCTCTGACTCATACCTTTGTGCCTTACTGCCATTGGTGGATTCTTATCTCTGACTCGTTGTGACTCATTCTGACTAGAGTTTCGGACTTCCAAGCTGGGGTTCAAACCTCCTTGGACTTGTATAAGTAGATGGGCTTATGGTCGCTGAAGACCTAAGCTTGACTTCTTGGATTATACCACCCATTGTACTCGCCTCTACTGCGCTGTCTGCCTGTAGTGTGCTGCCTAGTGCCTTTGGTGCCTATACATCTCTGTTTGTCCTTAGCTGGCCAGTGCGAGTGATCCCTGGCATCACCTCTCTATTCCTTCTTTGTTGGCGTGCTGTATTGCCGTCGCCTCCTTTCTCACATCTCTGTGCTGTATTCGCCAGAGGTACTCTACTACATCGCCTTCCTCTCTGTCCATATCCTCTGGGCAACCTTGTTACGTCTCATTTGCGAGCTGATCGCCGCCCGTGTACGTAACTTTGACATCTCTCGTGATCGTTAGGTCGCCGCCTTTCCCTAGGACCCGACAAGGACCACATCGCTAGAAGAACGTCCAGTGGAACATTACAGACCTCCTGACTCCTTATCGTGAAACTCCCACACACGGCCCCAATTATCAGCACCCACCACCAGATTTGATTGATGGCGAAGAAGAATATGAAGTCGAGAAGATTCTAGACTCTCGGTGCTTCGGCAGGACAAAGAAACTACAGTATTTGGTCAAATGGCGTGGATACCCGGACTCTGATAATCAGTGGGTCTCAAAGGATGACGCATTCGCTGATGAGGCGATAAGGGAGTTCAAATGTTTAAACCCCGCCAGAGAAACACATATAAGCGCAGGGCTTTCCCAAGAGACGTCCCCATCTCCCTCTCTATCACTCCCACATACTCATGTCCCACTCTCCAGTCCAAGTCCACTATGTCCTCGACGACCTACTCCCCATCTCAGTCCAGCCCACTGTCATCATTCAGAACGCCCTGCCATCACCACCCATGTCACCTGCCCAGTCTGTTCAACCCAGCCCCAGTCATCCAGTTACCCCCGTTCCATCCCTTCTTCCTTCGCCAACACCTACAGCAGCAGGCACACGAAGCCCGTCTCCGCAAGGCTCTCTTCCCTCAAGACCTCCGTCCTGTCAAGACGAGGCTCAGGTTCAAGAAGATCAAAGTTACGACCGGTACCTGTCGCAGGAGCATTGCCCACTCAACGATCACCTCATGTATGGGACTCACCTCACCACTACTCACAATGAAACCCCACCACTATGCACCACCAACGGGGAACCTATCACTCTTCCGCTGTCACAGCGACCCGAGATACGCCGCTACAATCCGGAAGAACACAGTCCAGTTTCCAGATGTCGGGTGGAAACTCTGCCACCGCATGGGTTCCACCACAACAGGGGAGTTCATTTCATCCCCTTCCAGATTCATGATGCTCAGGGCCGGCTGCACCCAGCTCGGTATACGCAGCTCGTCTTTACAGCGGAACCCTTCGTCCTCACCTATCGACGAGGCAGCAACCAGCAGTATGGCAAGTTGGTGCACGCCGAACCCAACTACGACCGACCCTCGCCCACCTACACCAACGATGACCTGGTCTTTCTAGACCAGGACAGCAGCTACCGCGAGTCAGTCGACTTGGCCTGCATGGCCATGAATGACTTGACGGTCACGGCGGAGGTCCACCGCTACTGCTGTCTCCATGCAGGCTACGCAGCCAAGGAGGTGGAGTTGAAGAAGAAGCTCGACGAGCTGGACAAGCTCGGTCATATGCGTCGGGAGTGTGTATTGCGCCTCCAGCGTGCCAATGCCATCAAGCGCATTGAGGACGAACGGGACTCCTATTGACCTGGAGCCGAGGAAGGGCAGCGGATTGCGCACCTCCGAGAGGAGATTTGCCGCGGTCGGTCTGGTGCCCGATCCTGAAAAGGGGGTGATGTTACGTTTCGGCCCAGAAGTGGACACTGACGCTCGGGAATGACACCTCGTCAGCGATATATCATCATGGACTTATGGGATCAGTCAGCTGGGTAAGCTCCGGCGCATGTGATTGTGTACGATAATGGCTCAGATCATGACTCAACGTGACTCATACTAGGATAGCTGTATTAGGGTTTGCTCTACTTACGCTATTGGCTAGTACAGTTTGGAGCAGCGCTTGAAAGCCCGCGCGTATTTGTATAAATAGTCGACGTGGAAGACCAGGATCGCCATCTTGGTCTTCTTCAATACCACCATCTTCTCTGCTCTCTCATCCTTAGGGCTCTCCTCCCTTTGAAGTGAGTCTTCTCCGGCATATCCCCTTAGACCAGGGATCCCCGTGAGCTTATCCCGAGTTCCCCTTCGTGGGCAGTGGACACATATCCTCTTGGATCGGTATATCACCACGTATTCTTGTATCACAATGAACGGGTCAGGCGTCCATACGGCTACATCTATATCGTCGACCACCCCACTTGGAGAACCATCGTCCCACTCAACGAACCCCCGGCCAACGTCCCTCAAGAGGAGGATCTTCATGCGTTTATCACTTTGAACGGGGATCTAGCCCCTCATCCAGCTGAGTACACAGACTCTATCACCAATCGCCTCTTCTATCAACCGCTTAGGATTGCCGCATCAAATGAAGCCTAAGTCAGGCAAACGTCTGTGGTAGACGTTACATCGCAGCAAGGTCATCGAATGATGTCGCCTTTGTAGATGACACGAGAAAGACCTGATACACCCTTCGTAAATGTAGTGATATGATGATTAGGAGGCAGTGATCAACAGCGTGCATCAATTGCAACTGGTCCAAATGCACGTCTCAGCCATGCCATCAGGTGCTTTGCGACACCCTGCAGCAACTGATGCAGGGTGTCTGGTGTGATGGAGATGAATATATTAGAAAACGGGAAAGACTCCCAGAATGGATGGAATATGGGCTTAAGGCCCACTTCACGACAAGCCACGTGGAATATGCAGACCTCCTCGTCTGCCAAGAGAAATGTGTCGATAGCTTTGTCGTAGCTGCATGGAGGGAACCTAGTGTATTTGCCTAGTCTGTCAAGAGGGACCGTACACTTTGGGCAATGGCCGTTGTACATGCATGTTACCAATGTCTGTTCGGGATAGTTGCCAACAAAGACAGCAAAAACGGGATGGCACCGGCACCAGATCCCATCCCCACTCATCATCGCGATACCGCTTTTGCTGTAGTGTGTGACTGGAGCTAGTAGTTTACGCATGCAAGTGTGAAATAGATTAGCCAGAGCACGGTGGCGAGCTGCCTGGTTGGTGATCCCTTCTAATTTGGTGGTTGGAATGTAGCTGATCAATAGCTGGGCGTGACGTGACGGCTTTCGACAAGTGGCCTTTGGAATGTTGCCAATTGTGAGGTAGACCGGATACGCAGCTTTCCCTCGGAAAAGGGTCAACTGCGTCTTGTTGGAGGACAATATCAGTGGGACCACAGTTGCACCAGGTTGTTGCAATTTGAGGGATGTCTGTCACCGTGAAGTGTAAGTATTTGGATTCATTTGAGAAAGTATGCACACCTGTACTGCCCACCACCAGTCTCCGGTATGCATTTCACTATAGACGCGGCACGTGCACTCGGGATCCAAGTAGTGGCGCTCTGGTGCAAATGCCAACTCATGCGCAAATTCAGGGTCGCTGAAAAGGGTCCAAATACATTGCAATACATTCCGGAAGTAGAAAGACAGCCTTTCGCCTCCAATGGTAAAGTCCTCGCACTTGAATGGTGGTCGGCCAGGTAAAGTGTTGATAATCCAATCAATTTCTTTAGCAGGACTATATGAAACTCCTAGCCTGTCGGTAACCTTCCCTGACATGTCAGTGAAAACGTAAATTGAATGGTGCAGTGTTCGTACCTTGGGAATTTGAAGGAGTTCTGTCAGAGCTGATGATGTCGGCCCACGCATCTTGGCCCAAAGAGTGATCTCCCAATCGCACTGGGAGTGAAAAGGAGCCCAGACTGAGGTATTAATTGCATCTTCACAGGACTGATGGTCTGATTGACCTTGAAACGGATCAGGCATTGGGGTGCCTGGGATGCCATGTGGAAAGCTGTCGACGATCACTTGAGCCTGGCTGCCAGTAGTGTTACTGTCGCTGCCGTTGCATATGGGTGGGTCTGGTGGCAAGGTTAATGGGTGTGGAGTTTCAGATGGGGGTGAAGGAGACAATTGCACCCCACTAGCGTGTCCTTGATCAGTGTCGACTGTAGGTTCAATGTCTTGGACTAGTGCTTCCCAAACATTGGCATCCACAGCATCGGCATCTATGGTGTCTGGAACGTCAGCATCCGCAAGGCTGCCATCATCTGTGACATCCATCCCTCAGGTAGTGTTGGCGTCATGCGTGGTGTGAGCGGTGTGCAGAATACCTGAAGTAAACATATGAGTGGATACCCTTATGCACATTGTCGGACAATACCTATATTGTGCTTGGAAATTGTATCGTCGCCAGTGTCGCCTTGTGTGTCCTGTGATGTTGGAGTTGGAGCAGATACCTGCGGAGATCTGCCAATCTGAAATGTCAATGGTTTTTGCAGCGCTGCATACACAATACGGCAGTCTGCACACTGAGATCTGCTAATATGTTGAGAAAAACCACACGGGGTGAAAACCTTCTTGCACCTGGGACAATGGACCTGTGCAGTATTCATGGTTTGGGACAAAAGCGGATTACCTTGCTTAAGAAGCTCAAGCAGGCACCACGTGCGAGAAGGGAGCGTGTCGAAGCATCGAGATCAGAATTGAACTGGGCAAATGCTGCAACTTGGTAGAAATGAGTATGGTAGAGCTTCAGTGAACTAGTGGCCAAAGATGCTTTAGTTTGTGCATCAAATTTTGGGCTGTAACCAGAGGACGGTCAGAAGCTCAGTCAAGCGGGCACCACGTGTGAGAAGGAAGCGTGTTGAAGCATCAAGATTGGAACTGAACTGGGTAAATGGTAAAGCTTCAGTGAACCAGCAAGCTTGAATGGCCGAGGACAGCACAGATTCTTTTAGTTAGTGCAACAATTTTGGACTGTAAACAGAGGGTGGGAAAAAGCTCGGTCAAGTGGACACCATGTGTGAGAAGGAAGCACGTCGAAGCATCAAGATCGGAGCCAAACTGGGTGAACATTGCAAGGTAAAGCTTCGGCAAACTTTTCGTTAGCGTGATGGAATTTGAACTGTAAACAGAGGACGATGCACAGACAACACTTTTAGTTAGTGCAACAAAATTTGGATATAAAAGACCCACATACTGTCGTCCTGAATCCCCATCCCCATTCCTGTCATTACTGAACATGTTAAGTCTCTCATTTACCTTCACTTTCAATCTTGTCGTCTTCCTGTGCTTCACAAATGGCCCCAAGCACCTGCCGTTCACGCATCATCGCAGCCAATATTAGAGCTGTGATCTCTCAGACAAACAGTGTCACGATCACGTGACACGTGACACGGCTTCAGGAAGAACTTCAGAAGAGTTTCAGTATTGCGTGCTTTTCGACTCATAGTTGTCTCATGCCAGCGGGGTAGCTTGTGTGGCCCCGAATATCACAGAAAATAGTCCTGTAAATCATAGTTTGTACGAGTATAAGTACGAGGCTGAAATGTCTGTAGTTACCTTGTCTAAGCTTTCTAAATCCCAGCCAGTGTTTGCACATCTTGTGTAACTTGCGTGTCCCTCTCTTTTCTTAGCATCTTTCGCAGAGATTACCCTCTGCCCGTCGTCATCACCGATCTCCAAGTCTAAACCCTTGACCTCGGAACGAACAATCCGGCTGGATCGTGAAACAAGCTTAGACCACTCTAACGACCTCACGCTCGTTGCGTGAACCACTGAACGATACTGAGGCTGGCAGAAGATACAATCACTCTGTTCATGCCCGCACGGTCTGCTGAAAGAGCATTCATCAAACCCGCACAGGACGAAAGCAATCTTGCCAAAAGACGCGTCGTAGTACATCGAACACGCCTAAACATCAACAATCTCGCAGGCGTAGGAAGCTTCTGAGTCGTCCAGAGGATATAGGATCATCGCTGCCAATAATCAGGCTATCAATGTCGAATACTTCGAAGCAGAAGATCGCTGGTACAAAGTTTACCCACACGAAGACAGTTGGTATACACACAACACAAATGTTATCGAAGAACCACGTTTGTGGGGGTTACAATTAACAGGGACTACATCGGCGGATCCGAACGCTTGGAGGAACAACTCCGTCAAGGCTGTGGAAGACAGCTCGTCAGACACCTCGGAAAAGAAAGGAAAGAAGAAACGACTCAACTCACCATCCATACCACGACCTACTTTGCTGCCTATTACACCACCAACCTTCGCTAGTCTCCTGCCCGCTAAACCGTCCGTACCGATGACCACACCACCATCGACAGGCTCGTTGAAAGGACAAGCGCCAAAAGAGTTCACAGGGGAAAGAACAAAAAGCCTTCAATTCCTTCGAGAATTTCATCAGTATCGCCAAATCAATCGAGCTCATGAGCTCATGGTCCTACCGTACAGTCGCGTCAGCCTCGCCCTGTCATACATCCAAGGGCCGAAAGTCGACGATTGGGCTGATAAAGTTAGTCGGGAACTCGATGAAAGTATTACTACGCACGTCCCGAAGATAGACGAAGCAGATGAAGTCCTATGGAACACCTTCGAAAAAGGGTTCAAAGACGCCTGGACAGACACCCTAAGCGAGCAGAACGCCCTACAGAAACTCACGACTCTCACGATGACAAGTGACGACATCGATTCGTACATCGCTACCTTCGATCAATTATCAACTGCTGCTGGATGGGACGTTGACGCCAATGGCACGATTGAATTCTTCAAACGCGGTCTCAAGAAGGGCTTGCTCGTTGCATGTCTCTGCAGACCAAATATGCCGAAGAAGATGTCAGAATGGCGAGATGCAGCGCGTGAAGAAGCGCAGCGATATCAGGCCATCTCAAACGCTATCGCAAACCTCAGCAAAGGGAAAGCGGACGTACAGAAGTTGGGACCGACTAAGTCGACCCAAGTCCACCGTTCCTGCAACGACCAAGTCGTCCTGATGGATGTCGATAACATCCAGACGACGCAGAAACTGGCCTGGCAGACTAAGAGAACTCCGGAGGAAAAGTTAAAGTGCCAGAAAGAAGGACGCTGCTTCTGATGCATGGCGCAAGGACATATGTCGAACGCCTGTCCAAGAAAACGGCCAGGTCAACCCCAACGTATAGCAAACGTAACACAAGAACCATCACCGACACCCCCACCGCCAGAACCAATATCAGTGGAAACGGCCAAACTCGCAGTATTGAATATGTCGTCCGCGGAACGCCAGGAGTTCATCTCTGCTCTCTTGTTGGATACAGGGGATGACGATGCGCTGTCTATCAATGAAATGAAGAGCGTAACTTCCTCTTCGGTCACAGTCTCGGCGCGTGTCCAAGGGACAAATCAAAACTTGCTGATACTACTAGACATGGGAGCCAGCAGAAATTTCATCGATAAGGGAGCAGCCCGTTTACTCGGACTCATCCTGGAAGACGTCGAGACCATAGACGTCCGAAACGCTGATGGAACAGTTAATACGAATGGCGCGATAAAGGAAAAGTGTCAACTTACCCTTATCGATGGACCGCACAGAGACATACTCAATTTCCTCGTCACTGATCTTGGTTCTTGTAGGGCCATACTTGGCCTGCCCTGGTTCAAACTAAGATCGCTGATAATCGATTGGACAGCGAATACTTATCAGGGAGGACCTATGGTTGTCTTGCAAGGGGGAGAAAGGATCAACGAAATGATAGCCCAAAAGATGGCCATAGCGGCAGGCGTGAAGAAAACCACGGAAGTACCCAAGGTGTATGTCGCTCACGCCACAGTCTTCTCGGAAGAAGCCGCAAAAAGATTCCCACCCTCGAGGGTCGATGATCACGCTATCATCTTGAAGGAAGGGGCACCCGAACAACTTAGTAGTAAGGTGTATCCTATGAATGTCAATGAAATGAACGACTTGCGCACTTTCCTGGCTGAACAACTACAAAAGGGATATATCAGAGAATCAAAATCGCCTTATGCCTCCCCGTTGTTCTTCATCAAAAAAAAGGACGGAGGACTCTGGCCCATACAAGATTACAAAGAACTTAACGCATGGATGGTTAGAGACGAATATCCGCTGCCACTGATCGATAGCATCATCACGGCTTTGAACGATAAGTGTCTCTTCACAAAATTTGACATCAAAGAAGGGTATAACAATATCCTCATCAAGGAAGGCAATCAGTGGAAAGCGGCTTTCAAAACGCCGCTGGGTCTCTTCGAACCTTTAGTAATGTACTTCGGGCTGACAAACTCTCCAGCGACTTTCTCTCGTGCAATGGCTCGATTGTTTAGACCTCTCCTGGACAGATACCCTGGAGAGCTCTTCATATACATGGACGACATCTTGATTGCAATGACACAGAATATCGAGCGACATAGAGAAATCGTCTCCACCGTGTTGGACTACCTAAAAAGAGAAAGCTATTTTCTCAAACTGGCCAAATGCATTTTCGAGGTCGACGAGATAGACTACCTGGGTATGACTATTTCCCGCGGGATCATCCGCATGGGAAACGACAAGGTTAGCGGACTGCGGGATTGGCTGCGTATGTTGTCCACGGTACGCCAGGTTAGGAGTACGCTAGGCGTCCTGAACTATCAACGACCGTTCATACCTGGATTCGCTGCTATCGCTCGTCCACCCAACGCGCTGCTCAAAAAGGACATACCGTTCCAATGGACAGATGAATGTACGAAAGCGCTATCTCGACTCTTAGATATTGCAACCAGTCGACCGGCACTGCGCCAACCGGATCCGGCTAAACCGTACGAATTGCAGACTGACGCTTCTGCAGAGGCGATGGGTGCTATACTCACACAACGGGATCAGCGAGGGAAAGCGCAGGCAGTCAGCTACTTCTCTCAGTCCTTCAATAGTGCTGAACGTAACTACGACGTGTACGATCGAGAATTCTTGGCTCTCGTTCGCAGTCTTGAGCACTGGAGACATTTGCTCGTAGGCGCGTCTCGCCCCGTCACGGTCTTCACTGATCACGCAAATCTCCTCCATTACCGACACCCCCAACGTATTAATCGCTGCGTTGCCCGTCTAGTCAATGTCTTAGCGGATTATGATCTCCGCCTCGTCCATCGTCCCGGCTCATTGTTGCAGGCCGATGCCCTTTCTAGACATCCGGGTCTCATCTCCACATCTGCCTCGTCAACGGACAACGCCGATGTCTTAGTCTTACCCCCGTCCCTTTTTATCACTGCCCTGCAGACCTCGACGCTGGACGACCGCCTTTGTACCGCACAGGCATCCCATGGCGACGCTCTGCGAGCTTTAGTCTCTTGGGGGATTGCCATGGAAGACACCGCACTCTTCTACCGGAATGATCGCCTTGTGATCGTGGAAGATCTGGAGCTTCGACGGGGGGTAATCGCCCTGTTTCACTCGGCGATGACGGCCGGGCACCCCGGTATCACAAAAACGTTAGAAGCCATCCAACAACACTACTGGTGGCCTCAAATGAAGAAAGATGTCACAGAGTTCGTCAATGGCTGCGGGCCTTGCCAGGCAAACAAAGACATACCCGGAAAATTGCGCATACTGATACACCCCATAATGCACGAACAAGAACAGTTACCCTTCCAAACAATAGCAATGGATTTTATCACAAAACTGCCGCTATTGCGAGGCTACAATACCATCTTAACGATCACCGATCAAGGCTGTACAAAGGCCAGCCTATTTCTGCCGTGCAAAGAATCGATAACAGCTGTCGGAGTAGCGGCAATATATATGAAACACGTCCTGCCACACTTCGGATTGCTGCAACGCGTTATATCTGATCGAGATCCAAGATTTACTGCGACCGTGTTTCGCGAACTCGCCGCCAAACTGCAAGTATCGCAGAACATCAGTACCGCCTATCATCCGCAAACGGATGGACAATCGGAGCGAACAAATCAACGTTTAGAGCAGTATTTACGACTCTTCGGAAATCACAAAGATGACTGGGCAGACTGGCTGCCGATCGCACAATATGCCCTCAATGCATGGAAGTCGGAAACGACAAAGTACGCCCCGTTCGAGTTGTTGTTCGGTTTCAGACCGTTCGTACACCAACCTTCAAACGATCGTACTTGATCTAAAGAGGCTACTGAACGATTAATACAACTTTGAGAAGCAAGAAAAGTAGCGGCACTTGCCATGAAGAAAGTACAGGAAAGTTGGGTCGAGGATTTGAAGCACGTACCGTATAATGTCGGACAGAAAGTCTGGCTAGAAGCCACGCACCTAAGAACGACACATCCTACGGCCAAGCTAGCCCCAAAACGATATGGACCCTTCATGGTCGCGCAAGTTGTGTCGAAAACATCCTATTGATTAGTTCTCCCACTTCAGTGGAAGATCCACAATGTCTTCCACGCTTCCTTACTCACGCCATACAAGGAGACGGAGATGTACGGTCGGAACTTCGAAGAACCGCCACCAGACATAATCGACGGCGAAGAAGAGTGGGAAGTAGAAGAAATCCGAGGGGAACGCAAGTTCGGCAAAAAGAAAGTGCTACAATATTTCGTGCACTGGAAAGGGTATGCAGACGCTTACGACAGTTGGGAAAATGCGAGTGATGTCCACGCCGAAGAACTCGTGCAGGAATATAAAGACCGCATGAGTCGACCTACACACCTCATCAACAATATCGCTATGGATCACAACAATCACGCTCTGATCCTGAGACCTTCTCTCTCTCCTACTGCCCCTCTCGTTCCCACTCCTCGTCATCCCCCACAGTTCTATCTTGTGCCCGATAACGAGCTGCCCAGGGAGGATCGCAATGACATCTTCCGACGTGTAGAGGATTGGGCAAAATTGCCCCTCGATCATGACCCCCGAGCTGACACCCCCACGACACAGGATGACTCTTTCAGCACGTTCACTTATCGCGACTCAGACACTAGTCGCCGGTGTCACTCTAGGGCTAGGGCTAACCGTAGGGAACGCCTTCGACGAGAAAGATGAGAAGAGGTTGCGCAAGAGGACATACGGTTGTTGGGCAGATACCCAGACGACATCCCGCCACCTATCAAAGAAGTATGAGAAGACACCCCCCAGGAAGATGAGGCTCGTGAAGAGCTAGTTATCGAACGAATCGGACGTGTCGGGGACCACCCCGAGGACCCTATCGAACTCTCAGATAGTCCGGAACCGATCAACGACCCGTTCAACGGCGCCTTCCACTCGCCACCCATACTCCCGGTGGAACCACCTGCTCCGGAACATCTGGGCCCTGGCTGGAAGGTGGCCAGGCCTACAGAGCCATACGCGTTCAACATCCTCTTCGAGGACGGAACACGAGGACCAACCCCGTTTATCCGTTTCGCAATCAATCAACGGGATCAACCCGTAGCGCTTGGGACAGAGGGAAGAGGTAAACCCCAGTACTATAAAATCCTCTACGCGATCCCTCGACCGCCCCACGCCCAGCCCGGCCTGGTACCTGGACATTCATTCGCACTGTTCTCGGAGGCTCACCCAGCGCGGATCGAGGTCGATCGCGCAATAGCTTACGTCGCAGATCCCAGGGTATGCGCGGAAGTACACCGATTTAGGTGGTCCACAAGGCGAAAACACGAGTTATTCACATGTATGAGGGAACTTGACAACGCCTGGAACGACTGGCTGTCGGAGGCTGAAGGCATCGATAAACACCTTAGAGAGTCCAACATCGCTTCGCGCATGTACCCGTTTCTTCCTCACCCGCTTCCTGTCAGCTTGGATGTCTACCACATGTCCGACCCTGTCGCCAATGATCAGAGATATCGCGCCCATCTTGACGTCCTCGAAGGTGTAGCTCCGTGTCCGGTCCCACCTCGTCCCCCACTTCCATCAACATTGTCGGCTCCCCCCCGTCCACCACTCCCCTTCCCCGTGTTGCACGACGAAGCACCCAGAGATGCCCGCTGCACGTTCTGCGACGGGACTCACGTTGCTCGTGAATGTTCGCGGCCGCATATATTCTGCCAGCGCGGGACACGCTGCTACGTCCCAGTATGTCACCCCCGGTTCTACGACACTCAGTGTACGACTGTAACGCCACCACAGGGGCGTTAGGCACGACGTGTACCACGTGTAAGTCAATCGGGATCGGAAGAGCGCGAGTCAGTTAAGACTCAGTTCGGTGATGCACAAGTATCACTCGGCTTCCCTGGAACCAAGGATAATAGTAGAGAGACAGGGCTCAAGCGCAATCGGCGAGCGAAAATGGAGACTCAAGCGCAAGGGCGAGTCAAGGGTCGTTCGTGAGGCGAAGACGATGTGGTATTACACAAGAAGTCAAGTCTACCATACAAGCTAGGTAGGGCGTGACTTATATACTAGTACAGGATGTTTGTGAGTAACAAACATATGGCGCGATCGTGAGTCAAGAGTCTGAGAACGTAAACAAGGGAGAAACCACGTATAGTATGAGGGAATTTCGCGGGGTCATGCGGGCTTCAGAAATGGTCAGCGGACAATGGGAAGCGTACCACGACCTATCCTATTGCCGAGGCGCAAGGCGCAAGATGAGAATCAAGAAGTGCGAGTCACTGGGTCATATCGTAATCGTACAGCTAAGTCAGAGGACAGAAATCGTAACATTACCCCCCCGTCAGAATCGAAGTCGCCACGACTTCGACTAGTTGCTAGCATAAGCGTAGTCCTCCTCAGCACGGATGTTAGTGGGTACGGGAGACGGAGTGCAGGGACAAGTGTGACGGCGCAAGAACATAAAGCGTCCTCTCTCTCCACAGTCCCAACACATCTCGTACATGGGGCACTTTATCTCTTCGTGCGTGGTGTCGTACCTCAGACACTTCCCGCACCACTGTGGGCGAGAGTCCGGGTCTACATGCGCTGGGGTCATGGGGGACAGGCGACGAATAAGACAGGCGTCGAGTCGATGAGCTCGACTTCCGCACCACTGGCACGGCTCCCTGGCCCGTCGTTCCGGGCACTGAGCCACCAGGTGCTCTGTCGACTTGCACTGGAAACACTTGCGCCTACGCCCGCCGCTCTCCCCATGGAGGCGGGGCATTTCACTAGGCCCAGCATCGCGGGGGGCGAGGGGAGTGTACTCTGGCGAGTCTCGGGGGCGCACGGGCTTCACGTGAAGCTCGGCGTATTTGTCGGCGATGAGAGGGATGGCCCGAGCATACTGAAGACGCTTCCGGACCGAGGAGAAGTCCATGTCGAGGTGGAACTGATCCCGCGTCAGTTCCGTCTCAAGGCATCGGATGTCCGACTGACGGGTGCGGATGGCGTCTCGACGTGTAAGGCATTCGCGGAGACGGGACACCTCGGCATGAAGGCGAGGTTGGCGAAGTTCGACAAGTACTTCGTTGAGGACGATGGCGCGGGGATCATGGGGGTGAAACATGTTGATCTGATTGTCTGTGATGTGTTGCGCCATCTGGCCCGTGTACACCTCATTCAGGAACACCTGCGACGCGTAGCAGGGGTGACCCTTGCCCATGGTTCCGACGACCTCCTGGTAGTTGTGGCGATAATAAATATATCGCGCAGTTTGTTTAGCAGTTCCCGTCTCTCCGACTAAGAGGGGGAAGAATGTGGGGAGTGATGGGTCGTTGCGGAAGAAGGGGATGCCGGGGTCCTCATTCTCCTTGTCCTCCTCATCGTCTAGGAGGGCAAGGGCGGGGTCAGGTTCGATGACGCGGGTCTGAGGGATGGGCGTGAACGTGTGATCCATCCCAGCGGGGAATGGTGGTCTGGGGATGTGAGCGGCGAGAACCACGGGAGGCGATAGTGGTGGTGGAGGGGAGATGGGGGCAGCGAGCTCAGGTGGATATGTGGGTGTGGCGGGAACGTGGACGGTGACTGGCGTGTTGACGAAGTAGGCTATGACAAGAGGTGGTGATGACGGTGCGGGGGGTTCAGGAGGACTGACGAGTGATTCGGTTTCTTCAGTCAACTTAGCGAGAGCGGTGGTGGCAAGAGCCAGGACAGGGAGTGGGGGGGAGTCAGGGATTACGGAGTACGGCGTGCGACCCTCAGGTTTGGAGGGGACACCCAAGTCCTGTGAAGGCACGGTCAGATTCTCGAGAATAATCTTGACGGGGCGGCGGGTTTGGATAGTGGAAACAATGGGAGTGGTCGTCATGGTTAAGCAGAGGATAGCGGGGGTGAAGTGATGGTGCGGTCGAGGGGGGTGTACTTTATATCTTTCGTCCAGCCCCTTCGGCAGTAGGATTTAGGCGATAGAAGTCGGCGATGAGATCAGGAGCGTGTCGAACATTCTCAAGGGGTTCCCACGTGCTGTCACTCATCGGGAAGCCCTTCCACTGGACAAGGAATTGAAGTTTGCGCCCTCGTCCGTGTGATCGGGACTGCAGGATGCGCTCCACTTCAAACTCTTCTTCCCCATCAATCAAGTCCGGGGGTGGGCGCGTGAAGTTTGCGCCATGCAACTCCGTCTCCTTATATGGCGTGAGGAGATTCGCATGGAAGACCAGGTGTATCTTCCACGTGTTTGGAAGCTCAAGTTCGTATGAAACATCCGAAAGGGCCCGTTTCACTCGGAACGGACCATGGCGTTTTGGGGCGAGCTTTGCGGTGGGGTAGAAGGTCCGGAGATTCGTACCCTCTAACCAGACCATTGCGCCTTCTTGGTAAGGAATGAAGTGCGTCTTGCCCCTTTTTGCCATCAATTCTTGCGTGTGTTTGATGCAGTCCTGCGCGTGTTGTCGTCTGATGACCATGTCTTCTAGGCATTGTTCTACGGATGGGGATGCCATTGGTTTTGGTGTCCACATGGTACGTGGTTCCCATCCCATGATGAGCGAGAAGGGCGATTCTTTGTAGTTGCGTTTGGCCAGGCGTTATGCGCAAATTGGGTGACTGGTAGAGCCTCCGCCCAATTGTCCTGCTGCACGTTGCTCCAGTGTCGAAGGTATTGCTCCAACCACTGGTTTGTTCGTTCTGACTGTCCATCGGTTTGAGGGTGATAAGCGGAAGATGTATTCTGGCGGATGCCCAGAACTTTACAGAGATTGGTCATAAAGGCGGAGGTAAAGCGGGGGTCTCGGTCCGTGATGATCTTCCGGGGGATGCCATAGTGAGGGTATACGTGATGGAGGTAGAGGCGTGCCACTCCTTCTGCTGTGATCGACTCGTTACATGGGATAAAGATTGAGGCCTTCGAGCAATCGTGGTCCGTGATGGTGAGTATGGAGTTGTATCCGTCTGATGGAGGGAGTTTGGTAATAAAGTCCATGGCGACGACCTCAAATGGTTCTGCGTTTGGGTCTGTGGTGATAGGGAATAGGTGTGGTTTTTGACGGTGAGGGTTGATTTTGTTCGCCTGGCATACCGCGCATCCTTTGACATAGTCCTCTACATCTTTGCGCATGTTGGGCCACCAGTAGTCGCGTCGTAATAATTCGTAAGTGTTTGCGATTCCTGGGTGTCCCATGGCAGGCGTGTCATGGAAAAAGGTGATTACCCCCCGTTTAAGATCGTTGTCGCCCACGACAACTAAGGCATCGTTCTTCCACCACAGCCCCCCCACCTTTTTCAGGTTGTGGGGTTCAACCCATCGCAATACGTCCTTTTCGTCGAGGTTTTGCGATATCTGGGTCCAGATGTCCATATTGTGCATAGACATCTCCGTCGCTCGAAGGAAGCGTTCCGCAGGGAGGATGATAATGTCATTGTTGTCCTCCTCGTGTGCTGTGTAGTCCGCTCTTCGCGACAAGGCGTCCGTGTGACTATTCCTGACTCCGGAGACGTGTTTCAGGAGGAAGTCGTACTCTGAGAGCTCCAGGAATTCGCGCGCGACTCGTCTACTGATCTTCCTTGGTTCTTTCCAATACTGGAGATTGGCGTGGTCGGTGTGGATGATGATTTTATGGGGGGAGCCGACGAGGTAGGTGCACCATGCTCGGAGGGCCTTAACCACTGCCAACAATTCCCTGTCGTAGATGTCGTAATTGTGTTCTGCTTGACTGAAGGACTCGGAATGGAACGCGACGGGATGCAGCTTTTGATCCGGGCCGAGCTGATTAAGCACGGCTCCGATGGCGACGTTAGACGCGTCGACCTCCAATTCAAATGGCTTTGTGAGATCGGGGAATAATAGTGTAGGTTCGCGCCGTATGCTACGCTTGACATTGTCAAATGCGTCTTGTTCTCGTTGTCCCCAGTGCCACGGGGTGTCCTTTCGGGTTAAGTCGTGTAGCGGTTGTGCGAGCGCGGAGAAGCCTCGGATGAACCGCCTGTAAAAGTTACAGAACCCAAGGAATGCCCGTACTTCGTGAAGACTTCTCAGGGCCGGCCATTCTCGGATACCCCGTACTTTAACGGGGTCCATCCGTAGATTTCCATGGCCTATGATTAATCCGAGGTATTCGACTTCTAGTACCTCGAATTCGCACTTTTCTGGTTTGATGTAGAGGTCATGTTCTTCGCATAAGCGGAGAACCTCGTGGACTATGGCGCGATGATGGGGGTAGTCGAGAGGTGTGGCAATGAGGATGTCATCCATGTAGACAATTACTTCGTTTGTAAGAGTGAGAGGTCGGAATGTATCGTCCATCATCGCTTGGAAAGTGGAGGGGGAATTGGTAAGTCCGAAATACATGACGAGGGGTTCATACAACCCCTGATTGGTTTTGAAAGCGGCTTTCCACTCGTCTCCTAACTTAATTCGTACGTTATTATATCCCCACTTGACATCGAGCTTCGTGTATAGGTGTGCGTCGCGTATCCGATCGACGAGTTCTGGGATCAGAGGGAGTGGATAGTGGTTGCGAATCGTGAGTTCATTTAGTCGTCGATAATCTTGGACGGGACGAAGTTTGCCGTCCTTCTTCTTGATGAAGAAAAAGGGGGATGCGTAAGGCGACTTAGACGAACGGATATATCCCTTTGCAAGTTGTTCGTTTAGGAACGTGGTCAAGGCCTCTTGTTCGTTCTGTGCAAGCGGGTAGACCTTACAGTCTAGTGAGGCGGGGGCGTTTGGGAGAAGGTCTATGGCATGGTCCCAGGGGCGAGAAGGAGGGAATCGATGTGACGCTTCCTCGTCGAAGATTTTTTGATGGCGTCGGTACTCCTCTGGGATCATCTCCTCAAACGTTCGCTCCTTCTTTTTCACTGCTTCCTGCTGCGCCAGCTCGGAAGCCGTGGTAGTCTTCCTCAAAAATGCAATCTGGGGCTCCCGCTCGTCATCCATGAGCTGCTCCCACGCTTCCTCGTCAAGTTCATACGTCTCCAACGCCCGAATGGAGGCTTCCATGGGCGTGGCTTCGTCTGACAAGTGAAGACTCGAGACTACGACTGGCTGGAACTCTTCGTTCAGCGTCGCATCTCCCCACTTGATTACGGGCTCGAAGGCCGTGAACCAAGGGTACCCTAGGATCACTTCGTCCCTTCCTAGATTTGTAACCAAGAAGCAAAGTGTCCTTTCTTCCTCCCCTGTTCGTACGGTAAGATCCGTGTACTGCGTGATTGCACCGTCCTGATTATGGGTGCCGTCTACATTCCAAATGCGGATAGGGTGGGTCACTTCCCGCGTTCCGATCTGGAGTCGTTTCAAGAGTGAGGAGCATATGAAATTGTCAGTGGCTCCTGAGTCGATGAGGACTTGTCATTTGGCCGTTGCGTGTGCAGATTTGAATAATACTGGAATTCGCATGGATCGGTATCTGCTAGTGTACACGTTTAGGTTTAATGCTCTAGCCCAGGCCACCGGGTTCAAGCGTCGAGAAAATCCTCTCGTCCGAATAATTTTTCCACCATAAGGTCCCGTACCTCCTGAGTTTGTGCCTTCATCGCTGCGATCTGTAGATCTGCCTGCTCTTCATTCGATAGTACGCGACTAGATTGTATGGTGAAAGAAGAGATGGCGGGAGCTGATAAACTTGAACTTGAGGGAGTCGGGGCTGGTGATCGTGGGGACATGGGGGGTGGCGCCATGGCAGACGTAGTGGCAGCCACTCGCACGCCCTTTGAGGACAGTTACGCGAGATGTGTCCTTGCGCTTGGCATCTAAAACATCTTCCCTCCTTCTGAAGGCGGGTTTTGTCGGTATCGGTGAGGGCCACGGAGGCTCTGGCGCGTCCAACGTCCATGGCGTTGGGGTCGCGTGTTCCTTTGAGGGCTTGCACCCACTGCTCTCGGCTTTGGCCGCCCTTCTTTCGCTGGGGTTTTCCTTTGCCGAGGCGATCCTTAAGGATAAGATATTCAGCCTGCTGCAATCGGGCGGCTGCTTTCCACTGCTCCCAATTGACAGGGTGCTGGAAGCGGACAGCGTTGACTACTAACTGGTTTGGTAGTCCGTCTTGGAACAACTCCAATGTCGTAGCTTCGTCAGGGTTGTACCCTGCCTTTGTGACGAGGTTCTGGAACGTTGCGACGTAGGTGTCGATGTCTCCTCCTTTCATCGTGAGGGTTTGGAGGGCTTTGCGTGCGTTGGTTTGTTCAGATGTGTCGGTGTAGGCCTGTACGAACCGGTCTCTGATGGTAGTCCATAAGACTTCGTTTTGTCAGAGGACTCCTGCCACAATCTGGTCCTCCAACCATTGCGCCTGCTCATCAACCCAGTCGTTCACTAATGGGTCTTGGATGTACGACAGGAAGGTCATGGCTCGCGAGGCCGGGATCGACAGCTGGTCAACGGTGGGGTTCATTTCTTTATAGAGTCGAAACGCTCGCAAGAAAGCCTTGCTCTCGTCTCTGACCCCAGTAAACTCGGGAGGGGGGTTTCCTCCTAGTCGTCCGTTTCCTCCGGGGGCTGGCGCTGTTGGTGCTGCTCCTGCTGGCGCGGCACCACCGCCACCGCCACCGCCACCGCCACCGCCACCGCCACCGCCACCGCCACCGCCACCGCTACCGCCACCGCCACCGCCACCGCCACTGCCACCGCCACCGCCACCGCCACTGCCACCGCCACCGGATGGTATGGGTGCGCTACCGCTAGGCGGGTTGGGTGCTCCTCCTCCAGCGCCACCGCTGGTGAGAGTCGTACTGGCCGAGGCTTGCTGGGTTTGGGACATTGTGTGAGTCTGGAATGTGTTGTCGGGTTGGGTAGGTTTGTTGTCGGTACAGAGACACTAGGTGACGGGGAATCGTCGTCAACGTTAATGCCAGAAGCAGTATGAGTCGCGAGGGGTCCAACTCCAAGTGCCTGGGGTACTATGCTGATAGTGTACCACTGGCCTTTCTTTGCGGAGTAGTCAATGTATGCCCACTGTCGTAGTTCTTCGAGATAGTGAACCTGTCGGTACTTCTGGGTGTTAGGGTGGAAGAGGAAGTATCCCTCCACTCCTTCATGTTCCTTCCAAATGACGGCTCCTTTGACTTTATCGGAAAGCTCGTCGTCGCTGTATCTGTCGATGTACGCTGCCTGAAACTGGGATCTGGAGCGACTGTGAAGATTCGCCACTGTGAGAGACTTGACTTAATGTAACGCCACCACAGGGGCGTTAGGCACGACGTGTACCACGTGTAAGTCAATCGGGATCGGAAGAGCGCAAGTCAGTTAAGACTCAGTTCAGTGATGCACAAGTATCACTCGGCTTCCCTGGAACCGAGGATAATAGTAGAGAGACAGGGCTCAAGCGCAATCGGCGAGCGAAAATGGAGACTCAAGCGCAAGGGCGAGTCAAGGGTCGTTCGTGAGGCGAAGACGATGTGGTATTACACAAGAAGTCAAGTCTACCATACAAGCTAGGTAGGGCGTGACTTATATACTAGTACAGGATGTTTGTGAGTAACAAACATATGGCGCGATCGTGAGTCAAGAGTCTGAGAACGTAAACAAGGGAGAAACCACGTATAGTATGAGGGAATTTCGCGGGGTCATGCGGGCTTCAGAAATGGTCAGCGGACAATGGGAAGCGTACCACGACCTATCCTATCGCCGAGGCGCAAGGCGCAAGATGAGAATCAAGAAGTGCAAGTCACCGGGTCATATTGTAATCGTACAGCTAAGTCAGAGGACAGAAATCGTAACAACGACGAGACTCGCTGCGCCATGATTCAAGCCTTACAACTGTGTGGCCCTGAGTCGCAGATACATGATAGGAGGCGAGACGCCTCGGGCTAGTGAGGGGGGCTGTGTCACGATCACGTGACATGTGATGCGGCTTCAGGAAGAACTTCGGAAGAGTTTTGGTATTGCGTGCTTTTCGACTCATAGTTGTCTCATGCCAGCGGGGTAGCTTGCGTGGCCCCGAATATCACAGAAAATAGTCCCATAAATCATAGTTTGTACAAGTATAAGTACGAGGCTGAAATGTCTGTAGTTACCTTGTCTAAGCTTTCCAAATCCCAGCCAGTGTTTGCACGTCTTGTGTAACTTGCGTGTCCCTCTCTTTTCTTAGCATCTTTTGCAGAGATTACCCTCTGCCTGTCGTCATCACCAATCTCCGAGTCTAAACCCTTGACCTTGGAACGAACGATCCAGCTGGATCGTGAAAAACAGGGCACCCAGTGAAAATGCCCTTGATTCACAGGTTCCAGTGGATCATACTACATCGACTCAATACGCTGCAGTAATCCAGAACAACCCCAAATTGTCTGGTACCCATACAAGTAAGTCTAAAGCCTCATAGAGTCAGGCTTGTCGCTCACGGCCACAAGCACACGGAAAACGCACCTTTGTTTCAAGTGATACCGCTACCGTCCCACCTCCAACCCCTGTTCCGACTGAAGCCCCCCAAGGAATACCCTCGAAATGAGCGAGAGTTGCCAGTAAGTGGTCAATGGAAACAGAGGTGGACAAAGCTCACCATATAACCAAGGGCCCGCTGATGTCTGTCTGATGCTGCTCCAGTTACCCAGCGATGGAGAAACTACAGCTGCGCCAGTGAGCGATGGCATTGTGAAGGGCAAGGGCCGAGCTGGATTGAAACGCAGTGATTACTAAGCATATTTGGCTGACCAAACAATCAACAAACTCACAAAAATAACTGGCCCACCTCAACCCCACCCCTAACACGTCACATGACTGATCACGTGCACAGTCCGAACCTTTTTTGACCCAAATACACTTACTTAATCAAAACCTAACCTTATGTTACATTATGTAAACAGTAAAGAACAACACGGTGTACACAATGTACCCGACATTGTACCTAATATCCAAATGCCACCTACCTCCGAGGACGACTTCACGTCACCATCCAAGAACCAGTGTTCTCAGTCAAAGTGTAAAGCTCTCCTCCCAGTTGGCTGCAAATACAAGACCTGTGACAAATGCCGCAATGTCAGCAAGCTCAGCATGCAAAAAAGGCGGAAAAGAGACAAACGTGATGAGGACCCACACCATCGGCAAGCTCCAGCTCCAGGTAACAGTAACACAACAGAGAAGGGCCCAGTTGAATATATCTATGTCGGAAGCGAAATGGAGTCAGCATCTGATGAAAGTAAAGTGAGTAACATTGTTGGCACTGTAGGGGATTATTACTGATAAAAAGCGTCTAGGAAAACACACCTGTCAGATTCAAGGACAACCACACAATCATGACACAGCTTCAAAAAGTATTTAAGACAACAGAGCGCATCTTTTTTTGTGGGAGCTACGACGCACCTGTTGATCCACTCATCTCATATAAGGATCTTGTCAGCGCGACTGCACATGATATCTGGAAAGTTACAGGTTACCGCTTCAGGTGAGTGAAGGTCCAAATAATAAAAGAAAATGAATAACGTACATAAATAGGGTGAAAGATAACAAACCTCTCCAAAACGGCCACAAAACCCGATATTGGTGTTGCCAGGATGAAAGCCGAAGACAAAAGAGTCGCCCCAGCCAAAGGGAGGGTGCCAAGCACCGGGACACCCTGGGGATGTGCCGCTATGAATGTAAAAGCAAACTAAACATTTCATGTCAAGCAAGTTCTGAAAGCAGAGAGAAGACGTACACAATCACTATTTCACTTGAACACCACAAGAGACATATACCATACTATGATGTCTCTCTCCCCCCCGACGCCGCAGCTTTGATCCGAGATAGCCTAGAGTGGAGATGTCCAAGTGAAATTGCCAAGATGGTTCAGTCGACATACCCCACCATAAGCGCAAAGCAGGTTCACAAGGCCTGGACAACGATGAGCGAGACACTTTGGAAGAAGAATATAGAACCATTACCATCAGTTAGAGCCCTTTTGAGCGACCTCAAGGACGACGCGGACATCCTCAATCTTCCAGAAATAGAGGGCGTCGAACAGGTAGCCTGGGTAATGAAGAAGATCATTTCCCCTTGCAGGGAAAGATCGTCGAAGTTGGAATTGACACAACCTGTAAGAGACGTGAAAAACCATCAGAAATTGACATGCTAACAACATATAATACAGACAACACAAATTCAATGCACCTCGAGTTGTACGCCATCCTTGGAGAACATGACAATGCTGGTTTCCCCCTGTCATACTGTCTCTTAACAACGGCATCATCTGTTGAAGACAGAAAGCGCACCAGAGCTCTTGAAGTCTGGGCAGCTGTCTTGCGCGATAAATATTCCCTAAACCCGAGATTTGTCCACACTGACAAGGACATGGCTGAAATAGGTGCAAGTCGGCGTGTTTGGTCGGAGGCAAAACACCAACTGTGTTGGTGGCATCAGCGTGAAGCGGTTAGGCGACGACTGAAAGGAAATCTACCTACCTCAGTATATGACCCTCTGAGGGCCAGGCGTGAGTATGGGTTTATTGACCTAACCTTCAGACCTTATGGCCACAGCAATCCGAACGACAGCGAGGGAAAAGCTCCTGGAGAGGTCAGTGAGCAAGAATTACAGGAGGGGATCATACCACTCAGCGGCGGCGACCCCAACTCCCTCAAGATTCGTGTTCCTGTCCTCTCAAGTCAAAGCCGAGATAACGCGAGTACGGTGTCACGCACCGATGGTCTCCCTGATTCGATTTGGCCTCGCGTTTCTACCCATGGTGGATTGCCACTCACTGGCGGCGGTCCCGAATCACGCCGCGCCCCCACACATCTGGATGAGAGTGCTCAGGATGCGGAGAACGATGTGGGCCCATCGCCATCCACCGGTGGCAATCCCAATCCAGGTCGAGTTCCTATGCGTTTGGCTGGGGGTAGTCAGGACGCGGAGAATGACGCAGGTCAATCACCACTCACCGGCAGCGATCCCGATTCACGTCGTGCTCATATGCGTTTGGCTGGGGGTAGGCAGGAGGCAGGGGTGGAGCCGACAGCGTCTTCGAAACTTACGATCCGAATTCCCGCCTCTTGGAGATATCGCAGAGCTGAGCCGATTGCAGAGGATGAGCCGGATGAAGAGACGACATCAGGAAGACGTACCTTTTGTCCAATCGAATACCGCGAGGCCGTTGTTGACATGATGGAGCGCCATTTCTGTGCGCATCCTCTCATCCCTGGATACTCGGCACCAACTCCAGAGGGCATTAAGGCCTGGGCTGTGAAACAAATGTATAGTCTCTGTGTTCGCCACGACTTGCCAAACCTGTGGGCTTACCTCTGGGAGAACTGGTATCGACGCGGGAGGTGGGAGTTGTGGGCGCGGAGTGGGGAGCCAAGGGAAATCCCGCGCCTAAAGACGACGATGTTCGTCGAGGGGCAGTAAGTGAAACATTTTATAGAAAGTAATTGTAACTCACCGTTCTACGTAGTTGGCGGCGCGTGAAGGAGGATTACCTCCAACACTTCAGTCTACCACGTGTAGACCTGCTTGCGTGGGTCTTAGTCACGAAATTAGCGCCGACATATTATCGGAAACTCGACGTCGTGTTAAACAACATCAGACGCTTTCGCGAACTCCCCCGGTGGAGGAGGGACTTCAAATTTGAGTGGAATAAAGCAACGAGGACCCCGATAACAATGCCATTGAATGAGAAATACAAACCGGACGTCAATCGATTCGTTTGTACCTGCCCGCAATTCGTCGTCAGTCGATTCCTCCTGTGCAAGCACCTGGTTCAGCGATTTCAGCCTGTCAACCCGAAGTTCTTCCTTGAAGTAACACGAAACCGATGCCCACCTTTCTGGTCACATCCTTCCCTCAAACCCCTTCCAAGTGAAGAAGGGAGCGAGCCAGGCCATCCAGTGGCCGGAGGGAGCGATGGTGATGATAAGGCCGATGTGGAGGTGTATTACAACCGCCAGAATACGGCAAGAAACGTAATCGACGACTCACATTTCGAGTCTGACAACGACGACGACGCACTAATCGATATGGAGAACGGGAGGGAGTTTGAGGGGGAAACGTACAAGGAAGAAATGGAAAAACACATACGCCTCATCCGAGATTTCTGCGACGGCCTCGAGTTCCAAATCAAGTTCCGAGACCCCCGGTTTTTTGAGAACGCTGGAGAGAGAGGGTGCTGGGTTCCTCAGACTCGCGCAGAACTGCCTCAGTCGTGAGAGGAGGATGAATTCGAGTCGAGCGGCCTCCCCGTCGACATGGGAAAGGACAACAACAAACGCACTCTTCTATCGACCACGATCACGGCATGGCGGCACCTGAGACAACACATGGCGATATGTTTTAAGTAATACTTTACGCTACCTTCGTTTTAGTCACAATATACCTGACTTGGAATTAACTGTCATAAATTGACGCATCGCACATAACTATGGGACAGGCGATAGGAAAGGGAAGAAAAAAGACAAACAAGTGTGAGTGAAGTATGCAGTGAGCCCCTGACGCAATGGAAGTGAGCGCCGCATGGAGCATCGGTAATTAGTACTGGGAGCACTTGAATACGCCAAGTCCCATGAGCCCACAAACAATAGTCGAGAACGAGTGTGAGTGAAGTATGCAGTGAGCTCCTGATGCAATGTCTGTCATTATTAAAATATACACAAGGAGCGAGGAGGGTCGACAGCAAGCACGAAAGAAAATATAAATAAGTGGTACGAGGTAATTTGCAAGTTGTGTTTCCAATTCGGCATACCCAGGCTGCGGAGTTTGTGGGGGTCAAACTGCGGAAAGCATCAATGGGAGAAAAGAAAGGAAGGTGGAATGGGGCGATATACTTCTCATAGAGTGTTCGGACGCCCGTGGCGCCATCCGTATCGCGTACGCAAATTCCGGGCTGCGTCGAACTGCGGACAAGCGTCAATGGAAGAAAAGGAAGGTGAGAATGGGCGGCATACCTCGATATACTTCTCATAGAGTGTTCGGACGTGGTCGTCGCCCATGTCACCGCCCGGATCGCGTACGCAAATTCCGGGCTGTGTCGAACTGCGGACAAGCGTCAATGGAAGAAAAGGAAGGTGAGAATGGGCAGCATACCTCGATATACTTCTCATAGAGTGTTCGGACATGGTCGTCGCTCATGTCGCCGCCCGGATCGCGTACGCAAATTCCAGGCGTCGAACTGCGGACAGGCGTCAATGGGAGAAAAGGAAGGTGAGAATGGGCAGCATACCTCGATATACTTCTCATAGAGTGTTCAGACGTGGTCAGATTGTCGTTGCCCGTGTCGTCGCCCGTATCGCGTACGCAAATTGATCGTGAGCGGCCTTTTGGGTTTCTGAGGGGGAATGGTTGCTGGAGCGATGGTCTTCGGTTTCGCAGCAGTGGATACCGAGAGATAGCTGGAGCCTCAACTGGGCCCGATTTGGCCGAAGCGGCCTCAAGTCCTGGCCTGAGCGCATCGGGAAGTGTTTGTGGCAATACTGACAACGGTGGTGAGAAGCCGAGTGAGAGGCCTCCGCAGTATGGAGGGACGAATGGAGGGATGAGGCGATCGGTGGGCTGGGAATGACGGGAGCGTCCTTTGGAGACGCAGGATATGAAGGGACGTACTAGCACTCAGTGTGATCAGAGCAGCGGCAATCTGTGGGAGAACAACAGTAGGGTATGGCCCTAAACCAGCTGAAATCATGGCGAATGCGACTCTCATGGTCATGGTAAAGTTGGTGTGCGTGTTGAGACATCGGAGGGATACAGGCGTGATCAGAAACAGGGGTCTTACTCACCTGCCACTTCTCTCTCTCTGCTTCTCGGCCTCGTCACTGCTCGTCTACTTGGTCCACCAATGGTGAGAAAGTGAGAGGTCGGTGGCGGTCGGTGAGGGGCAAGAGAGCAAGGTAGCAGCAGGGCAAGTGTGAGTGTGATGTGCTCCCACAGTGCTCAAGGCAGCCTCATGGAACGTCGCGGGAAGGCCTGCGCAGCCCGGTATGAACTTGTGGACACACAAGAGATATTACCTCATACCAATAGGGCCAAGTCGCTGGTTCTTGGATGTGAGTAAAAGTCGTCCTCGGAGGTATGTCACATTTGGATAATTGGTAGTATGCCAGTTATCACTGTGTACACCGCGTTGTTCTTTACTGTTTACATAATGTAACATAAGGTTAGGTTTGAGTAAGTAAGTATATTTGGGTCAAAAAAGGTTCGGACTGTGCACGTGATCAGTCACGTGACGTGTTAGGGGTGGGGTTGAGGTACGCCAGTTCACAAAAATTTTCAGCATCGTCTTTTTACCCTGGCCGCGGAGACGATACCCATCCTCTTGCGTCTCTTCAAGTCGACCTTGGCAACTGATTTGACTCTGATCCCGAGGACGACATTGAAAATGAAGACAACTGGTTGGAAGACGAACAAACAGCCAACATCACTTGCAAAGTCTCAGCAAAGACCTCTGAGGTCACCGTAACAGAGGTAAGTCCACAACACCCTTGAATACATCCAGCAGCCCAGCCTGATGACTACTTTCGCAGAGGCCCTCCTGGCTGGGGGCAGATGTCATTCCACCCCGAACCATGCAGACCCCCAACAGGATTGTGCTGGATGTTGACGCGTCTGGTAGTGCATCGTCTACTCCTTGCTTCAGGACTCTGTCAGAGCTCGGAACACCCACTGTTGAGCTGTCAGGTGAGTAATGTTACCCTCACCGAACATCTTTGTGTGGCTGACATATTATTCAGCTACTGCAACCATGTCACAGACGGAGGCGACAACCACGACAACTGAGTCCTCTGCAGCCACATGGCCCACTGATACAGACCTATTACCTCCTGGTGCAAAGAGACTTCTACTGACCAACCAGCAAACGTTAGTCCGCAATGTGGTTCAAGAGGCAATTGAGAACTTGCAAGCGTCACTACTGTTTAATAAACGCATTCCCAACTGCACCTATTACGTTTGCCTTCACCAAGGAAAGTCTCATCACTGCTGCTGAGAAATTTAAACCTGGCACCACACACATACAACACCGACTCCAGCAAGATGAAGAGTACCTAGCAAAGATAGGTCCACTGGTAAGTTTTATTAATATTGTGATGGTGCTTGCAGGGGCAGCAGTGCCGGTGGTGGCTTGCCATCATGTGGCCATCCCAGTCTGCAGGGATGGAGGTGGGCATGTTCCCATCGTCTTGGAGAGAATCTGGTCTGTTGTGACACCAGGGTATGGTCTGCAGCGCCACACATCACATGACCTTCCAAACGTCCCTTAACCAGTGTTCTGCAAGACCTGCAACTAGTGTTGCCACAACTTTGACTCTGGATCAGCTCGAGTCAGAGTCAGTCTCGGCTCGAGCCGGGCCGAGCTGAGTCATGGTAATGTGGCAACCCCGCTAACTCACAGCTCCGAAGTCACGACTTCGGCTCAAAGTTGATCGGAGTCGCGTCTTTAGCCAAAAAAAAATAAACAAAGTGGGTTTTTTCATTCAGCATGGATTAGCATATGCGTACTAGAGCTACTCTAGATAGTATCTACATCCGTGATCTACAAAAGTCCGCCGTGTCATCATTGCCCCCTGCCGTCGTCGTTGTCGTCGTTGTCGCTATCATCGTTGTCGTTGTCGTCATCGTTGTCGTTGTCGTTGTCATTCCTTGTCGTTACCTTGTCGTGGTTGAGTCGCTCGGAGTTGGCCATGGACGCCGATCGTCGCGGTTGAGTCATCCTGCGCCTCGCCGTCGCTCCTGCCGCTGGCGTCATAGCCGTCATTGCGGTGCCGGTGCCGTCGCCGTCGCATTTGTGACTTGCGTTAGTATGGCGGCGGCGGTTGGTACGCTCTTCACGTAACGAAGGATCCTGTATGCGCTACAGTCAGCAGACAAAAAACGAAATAAAACCCCAGTGGTTTTACCAGTTGGAGTTGGCCTTCGCGACTAGTTCGAAGCATAATGTTCGCTGTGAAATAGCTTAGTATGCACCGCGAGATACTTGACAGTGACATACGTCCTCTGCAAGTTCTCTGATTCATCGTTAGCCCCACTACCGTAAGTAGTCAGCCATCCGACGCACACATGTTTGACGCGAAAATGTCAGTATTCTGGCTCGTCGTCGGTTACATCTTGCGTGGGCCGTGGGGATGGTCTGTGTGCAACTGCGGCGGTCGTGGTGGTGCGACTTCAAAGAGGACTAAGGCCGAAAAAAGGTAGGAAACGTCTAAAAAATGAAGCCGTATATCAAGAAATTTGTACTCTATATCCCTAATGCATTTTGCGGGCTCGCCGAACTCTCTTGGGTGTTTGCTGTCTCTTGGGTGCTTTCCATTTTGGCCTTCTCTTAGCCACTCCTTCGTAGTAGAACAAGACGTCAGAATAAAGGGTTTGTATAAATCGATGCACCTACCCTCGTATGCTGCGTCAGTGCGGTAGACATGTTCGGTAGTGAACTTGCCGTCCCACTTGCTGAAGTCGACAGTGAGATGGCCCCCGTATCGTACTGCGCCGTTTTCACCGTGCCAGCCTGTATTCCTGCAAGTGATTGTGAGTGCCAGGGAGCGTTAAGCAGCGTGTAAGAACGTACCTCACAGTGGCTACCTCCACGCCATCTTTCTCGAATCCCATCCTCACAAAATGGGCCAAAATCCGTCTTTCGGCTGTTTCCCGTTCTTGTTCGCGACCTCTTGAACTATAGAGGGTATTGAGGACGATTGTGAGAGGCATCGAGGTAGAAGGAGAGCAAGGTTGGCGAGGTAGCAGTCAAGGGAAAGAATTTGTACTCGTTTATGTTAGCCCGGGAAAAAAAATATCGAGAAAAATGAACGCGAATCAAATGCATTCCTCTACCACCAAAACAAAGCCTAGAAAGCTATCTCACCCCCGCCTCTCTCTGTTTCTCGATCTCGTCATCAGAAGCATCTGATGCGGTACCGTCGACGCGAGAGGAGGCAGAGAAAACCGTCTCACCTGTCACTTTTCTCTGTTTCTCCTCGTCATTGGGTTAGGGTTTGGGGCGAGACTGATAACACTGGTGAGGCAGCGGGGTGAGGGAGAAGATAAAAACCTTCTCACCTGTCGCCTCGCTCTCTGTTTCTTGGCCTCGTCATTATGTTGCGAAGGCGTCGAGAGGGGACTGAAAGTTTGTGAGATCTCGAGAGGCGACGTCAAGGATCCGGTGGTCGTAGCCGACGAATAGATCAAGCATGTACTTAACAAGAGTATGCGGCCAAACCCTTGACGAACTGGCCGACGAAGGGTAGGACTGCAGCACTATGGATAACGACGGCGTTGAGGGGTTGGAACCGTTCTTCTTTGGGACGCTGAACCGTTGAAAGCGGTACGAGACGTCTGAAGGCATACACACCAGCGGCAATCTTATCTTTGAATGACCTTGTCGAGTAGGCCGATCAGAATCGGAGTGTTCTTGTAGACCCAGGGGATGTGGGCGATTGTCGGGATCTTGACAGGTAGAAAATGATCGTCTCGAAATCGTCCTCGCTTGGCTTCACTTTGCTGCCAACAACAGCAGGTCTTTACAGATGCGGAAGTACATACCTCCAATCTTCTTGAGTGCAGCATGCGACTGTTCACATATTCATTGTGCGGAATAAGCACGGAGCAAGAACACTTATATTGATTTCTTGTTTGTACTGAACTCACACGTCGGCTCTTGGACCACCCCATTGATCGTCACCTTATTGATGTCGAAAACAGAGAGCACAGTGGCCGCAAGGACAAACAGGATCGACTGTGCCAGCTGCTCGCCGGGACATGCACTGTTGGGTGCGAGATGTATGAGATGACGACTACGGCCACGGTGCTACATGGGAGACTCACCGGCGCCCATACCCAAATGCAAAGTTGAATGGATCCGGCTCGGCCGGCTTTCCAGGTTGTGCAACAAGACGGTCAGGGTTGAACACCATCGGGTCCTTGTAGACCTCAGGGTCGTGCATGAAGTGCCTGTGTGCAATCGTGAGCGACCCACTAGCGTCGAACCATACCGAGTAGAGTACACACCAGATATTCGCTATGATGATCGAGCCCTTGGGGATCTCGCTGCAGCCATTGTCTTCGCGGTGTCGATGTCGCCCGGGTCGTCGTCATCAGCGGTGGGCACTTGCATGCCATGTTGGCAATGGCAAGGTCTTGCACGCCGTTATTGGGTGGCGCCACAACGGGGCTTGCGAGCAGTTAGTTGGCGTGGTGATGGGTCTTGCATGTAACGACGGCTTGGCGTCGGGGCAGGGCTTTGCTTGGGGGAGTGGTGGTGGTGGTGGTGGTGGTGGTGGACTTGCATATGGCGAAGGATGGATGGAGGCGGCGATGACGAGGTGGCTCTGCAGCATCAATCAGAAACGATACAAGTAGTACGAAACAAACAAAAAACTCATATCACTGGGCAAAAGCCCAGCTCATTGTCCGCGCGTGTTCGTGACCGACGTAGTTGGCCATGCGCAGCGGTGGGTGTGGGGGCCAAGGGGAGGCGACGACGTCATAGTGACTTACGTGCCTGCGGGTAGTGATGTGGTTTGCGTACCTTGGCGTGGTTGACTATGGTAACTCCATGGAGAGGAGGGACCGAACAACGAGATTGTGAAAGCGCAGGGATGTTGGTGAGAATGATGGCGACATCCAGTTGGTCATATCCAGGCGAAAAAAAGTTAAGGGCTTGTGACTATGGAAAGTGCTGAACGGTGATGGTGACTGTGGACATACGGCGACGCTGGCGAGTACATCTTCAGCAAACTGGGACTATAGCCGGGAGTTGCTGGAGGCTCGCGCCCGCATGTCACAGACTCTGCCAGCAAAAGATCCCCACGCAGTTATTCGAGTATGTGTAAGGTCGACATATGCCTGTCACGGCGCTGCCGACGGGCAAAGCAAAAATGCAAGTCGGGCTCGCAAAAGTGGCGGAGCCAGACGTCGACGCGTTCATGGCGTACGCGGCGATCGTGCCCGAGTATTGTCGGCTAGAAGGGATGGTGAAGGCGCTGGTGTGAGGCCGTCACCTACGTGGAATTCGTACCGTCCGTTTCGAAGATTTAAAGTAGGATAAAACTCGTCAAAAGTAACTCGCCTGTCGCGCCAGGGCGTTCAAGTCAGCGGCTGGTCCCCCCACGCCCCATATTAAGCCCGACAACTTTTTCCCGAGTCAATTCAAGTGTGTTTCAATGACTGGATTTAGAACTAGGACATAGACGGTAACAATTGTACACAGAATAAGGAACATGACATGTCGGAGTCGCGATAAGTAAGAAGAGACAGTTAGCGAACTAGGTGCACGATAAGGCGGGGAGGTTAAGACTAGGTGGAAGTGATACCAGTTCGTTGACGTGTCTGGGAGCGCAATCTGGACATGATGTAAACGTATGAAGTTCATGATAGAAAAGTTACATACCCCTCACGACGCTTCAGGGGTTGACCACACTGACCCCTGACAGTCCCTTTTGCTGGGCTGTCGCTGACCGGACAGGGCTGCTCGTTGTTGGTGCCGTCCCAATCAAATGCCAAGTCGTTCTGGAAACCCTCCCGTGAAGACAGATCATTGAAAAGACCGCTGATATACCGATAGTCTGGTTTTTCTTTGAAGCTGAGCGAGCGACAATGCTCCAGAAAAGTACAGAACTCCACTGGAAGGCCATGGCACAAGTCGCGTGGTGTTCTTTGTTTGTATTCGACGACGTCCTGTGACCCACGTGGCAAGCCCTGCCATGGCAAATAGCCACGAAGGAAGTAAATGAGAATATAGGCAAGCGACTCCATATCGTCTCGCCGTCCAAGCTCCAAGCCCAGGTGGCTGTTAATGGAGGCGAAAGTGGTTGTTCCGGTGAAACCGAGGTGTGTCTTGGAAGGAATATGCTTATGCGTCTTGGGACTCCTGTACTCCTTCGATAGACCGAAATTGATGAGGTACACTATGTCAGCCTGCGTCCCAAGGCCTACGACAATATTGCTCGGTTTGAGGTCACGATGAACGAAGTTGCGAGAGTGGATGTACTCTAGGCGACAGACCTGGAACCGCAGATGAGGATGTCTGCCATTTCTGGAGAGAAAACACACATACCAGCTGGTTGGCGAGGCGTACAATGGTTTGAATAGTGAATTTGAAGTCGTGGCCAATGAAAAGGTCTTCAAGCGACTGACCCAGGAGGTCGAGTGCCAGCGTATCAAAGCCGCCTTCTGTACCAAACCAACGGACTTGCGGAATGCCTACCCCCCCGGAAAGCTTCTGGTATACATGATACTCATGCTCCAGGAGATGTTGTCTTGCTGTCAGTGGTTCAAGTTTGATCACGACGTCTTGTAGCAACAAAATGTCGCGTGCAAAAAATACATCGCCTATCCACTTGTAAGTCAAACATCACAAGTGAAGCAGCTGCCTGCAGCGTACCAAAAGATCCAGACCCAATCTTTCTCTGCAGCCTATACCTCCCATTGATGCGAGTGAAGTCCATGAAGAACGTAGTGGACAAGACTAGCGGGAAGGAGATTAGATATAAACTGCATGCTAGATGTCACTCACATAATAAGAACCTTGACGTTACAAATAATAAAAAATTGACGCAACGATGGTACAAGGACAACAAACGACGCAGCGAAAGGTAACATGTGGCGCATTTTTCAACCTGGGCTATAATCTCACGTGACTGATATGGTTACAAATGCGTCCTTACACGACAACTGAAAGAGGATGGATAATAGACGTCATGCTAGCGGTTACACATCACATCATCAGATCAAAAACAGTCTAGAGGGTGCGCATGAACGACCTGGATTTGAAGTCGGTTTTGCTACCCAAAGTTTGAACCATGCGACGAGTGAGGTGGGCTAGTCGATACAATGTTCTTCCATTTGATCGGTCGGAGTTTGGGAAGAAAAGAAGTCCCCACGCCTCATATTGTTGCCAGCAGCCGGAGATGTGGACTTCCTGCCAGCAGACGTTGTCAGCAGATGCTGCCAGCAGACACTGCCAGCAGACACTGCCAGCGACAACTTTGAAACTAACTTACGAGTGACATACTTCGGAAACCTGCCAGTGATGTGCTACAGTATATATTTGACCGAATGCCTTGCCAAATGCCCAAACTCTTGGCCCAGTCATGGCACCTCGTCGAACTGCTCAGATTTCTCCTCTTGCGCAGGCTGTTCCCTCAGCAAGTGATAACATGCCACCAACTCGGACACAACGCTCCCGTGCTCCGAGTCGTCTGCTAACCAATGTAGACGACGACGAGGGGGAGTCTTTTCGTTTGGACAATGTTTCCGGCAGTGATGACCCAGGCAGTAACAGCCCAGACAGGGAGGAGAGCGACGTGCCAGTTCGGCATACCGGCCACACATCAGGTAGGACGACTGGAGCCAAGACCCAAGTCAACGATCTTAGCCCCCCCATCCCCACCGAGTCTAGGAGGGCTGCGGCTGACATCAATTATTTCTTCGATAGGGATGCTACCACGGGTAAAGCCACCTGCAAGGAGTGCAGGTAAGTGTTTCCGTAGCCTACTCTCCACTTAACTTTCTAACATTTCGGAATAAACAGGGAGGCACGCCAGACAGACCCTTCTAACTGGCCGTCAGACATCAACTACGTCTATTCTGTGAACACGTCCACCACCTGCCTCCGGCCCCACATATCAAAGTATCATCTTGAGTCATATAAGATTTTAGCTAAGGCGAGGGGATGGAATACTTCCCTTGTATTGAAAGGCCAATCGCAAACTTCTGATTCAGTTGCACGTGCACAAGAAGACGAACCAGTTGAGGAATTCAGTCAAGATAGATTCCAACAATTGTTGGTGGACTTCATCACTGCCGATGATCAGGTATGTTTGTTCGCACCACAAAGGCGCCGTTATCCCTCACTGTCTGTTTCAGTCCATTCGTGTCGTCGAAATCCCCGAGTTTCGCAAGCTTCTACGCCACTTGCAGAGCAGTATTGACGGCGGTCTCAAGGAATCGATGATCCCCCATCGGACGAAAGTATGAGCACTGATTATTCAATCTTGGATACGCGACTTCCAGGTTTTGAAGCAAGAACTCGCGGTACTACCATTTTCCCGCTTGAGGTTCTTCGCTTACGAATATGTTGTGTCCAGAACTCAAAGGGTCGAATCTCTTTCACGACGGACATATGGTCCGATCAAAACCGCAAATCCTTTCTCGCACTCACCGCCCACTGGATCGGCAAGGTGAAAGGGTCGCTTACACTCAATTCGGCTCTTATTGCGTTCCAAGGACTTCGTGGTCGTCACACCGGTGCAGCGCTTGCGACTCTAGTGTTAGATCTTCTGGATAGGGCTGACATCACCGTGAAGGTAAGTAAAACCATAAAATTTATAATCAACATTTACAATTCTAACATATTTTGACCGGAAGATTGGTCATTTCACGTTGGATAACGCGAGTAACAATAACTCCATGATGAGCTGTCTCGAGGACCTGCTCGGCGTGGATCGTGACGTCCCCTTTGATGCGGAAGACCGTCGTGTAATGTGTTATGGTCATGTTATTGACCTTAGCTCTCGACGCATAATCAATAACGTGGCCTATCAGTCGCGAAACTCAGGCACTAATGATTTGCCAGGTGGAGGATCTGCTAGTGAGACAGACGACATGGCTCCGAGTCCCAAACGCGACCCCATTGCCCTTGCTCGTGCAGTGGTCCGAGCCATCCGAGGGTCAGGCTGCTCGTCGAGAAGCCTTTGAGACTGCTATTCGGAGAGGGAATGAAGATGGGTCGTTCAGACTAGACAATAAACCAGTCCAAGTCCAGTCTCTGCAGCTCCTGCGCGACGTGCCCACCCGGTGGGACTCTGTTTATAGCATGCTTAGCCGGCTTCGGGAGATGCGCCCGGTATGTCGCTTGCTATTTCATCTCCATCTGTGACTAAAACCGAGCCAAACCACTCAGGCTATCGATTATTTCCTCGATCTCCCCAACGGAGACCTCAGGAAGTATGTAATCTCGCCCCAAGAATGGCAGGCCATGCAAGACTTGGAACTGATTTTGAGTGTAAGTTGTGATTCGCGTCTTCAAAACTCTGAGTCTAACTGACCGGTGTCCATTGACTGACCCTAGAGGCCCCACCGAGTACAACAAGTCATGTCCGGAGAGCATACGCCGATTCTATCTGGTGCCGTTCCTGCATTTGAGATGTTCATGTCGAGCTGGGAGAGTATTTGCGAGAATCACCCCCATTTGCAACCAATTGTGCAACCGGGCCTCGACTGGGCGTATAAGTATTATGCCAGAATGGATCGTACAAGAGCATATATCATTGCGATGTGTCAGTAAACAGTCGTTTTTCCTCCAAATCTGGCTGACTAATATTCATATCAAGTCCTCAATCCGATGATACGGATGAGCTGGATGGCCGATCAGTGGGAGGAGGAATACATCGAAGACGCTAAAACGAAGATTCAGAATGCAGTGAGTAGCTCGGATTGCTGTGCGGCATGTCCTAAATATTATGACAGATGCTTGAATACTACAAGGAGCCTGAGCCTCGTGACACAAGGAACATAACGATTCCGAGTTATATGCTCCTGTCGGAACAGTATGGCCTTCCCACAATGGAAATCGGCAGGCGTCCGACTCCATCGACCACTATACAGGAATACGAGGCGTATATCAAGGACCCTTCACCATGGGGTACAGATGTCCTCAAGTTTTGGGAGGTACGGCGCACGCATAACTCAGCATGTGCGGGCGATGCTGACTGGACTTCTCAGCTCAATAGCAGTACTTTCCCGACCCTCTTTTCAATGGCGATGGACTACCTTCCAATCCAGGCGTCCGCAGTTCCGTGCGAACGAATCTTTTCGTCTAGTTCCGAAACTGATACCAAGCGTCGGAATCGCATCAACCCTTTGTTGATGGAGGCCCTTCAAATGCGCAAATTTAGTCTCAAGAGGGAGCGCCTTAATTTTGGGAATACCCGGTCCACGCAAGAGAGGGAGATGACCTGGAATGACCCAGAGGGTGATCTCCTTGGTGGATTACTGGACGACTCGCCGGGCTCGGGGGATGCTCAAGATCGCCTGGACAAAGTCATGAACTATATTAACGATGAGGATGACGATTGAGGGGTTGATAGTACAAGCATCGAGTTTACACTGAAATTCATGTACAGTATTGTGACTATTGTCAGATTGAACGAACGAGGCGTTTAGATTCCTGCCATGATTCCAGTGTGTTGTGAGGCCGGGGACAGACACGTGACTCGCTTGATCCACTTTACGCCGCACCTCAACAACGGGCACCAAGCAAGGCGAGCTCGTGCTTAGACGATCTCATACCTCAAGTGGTATCTTTTCGTTGTTGCTGGCTTTTGTTGACTCTCGTGTGTATCATACATCTGGCTCCCTTCCCAAGCTCAGCGAGCTGCTTTGTCACTGCCTTCGCCTGCCAGGTCCGACCCGAGCCCACCACGTATGGGGTGCACTAGAACGCTAGGTTGCGCAGTGCCCAACATGGTTACGAACCTGCTCGATGGCCGCAAGGTCTCACCTGAAGAGGAGGACGAGAAGTGGGCCGCGTCCAGTCTGTACTCCGGCGGCACTGACGCGGTAAGAGATTCCCAACTGGAATCGGCGCGCTGAACACACGCTCGCGATCCGTCTCCTGCAGCCCATCTCTGCCATGTCCTCTTTCCTCCTCGCCATGACCGCTTACCCCGAAGTGCAACGCAAATGCCAAGCCGAGCTCGATGCGGTCCTTGGTAATGACCGCCTGCCGACGTTCGCAGATCGTGACCAACTCCTGTACGTCGTGACGATGCTTAAGGAGGTCATCTGATGGGGCCTAACGACGCCACTCGGTGCACCTCACTGCATCGAGCAGGACAATGTTCATGATGGGTACCTCGGCGCAAGACCCCTCCACCGCCAACCCGACATGACGCCACCCTGACACAGCGCAGGCCCGCCACCCTGCCTCGTGCAAGCCACCGTTCTGCCCAGGACCCCACCACCGTCAACTCGCAGCAACGCCACCCCAACATGGTCCTCAGGACCACACTAGCGCGCCGCACAAATGTTCTGGCCTGGGCCACAATGACTGTGACGAGGACAAAAGTAACAACGACGACTAGTGGTTTGCGAGCTCGGCTTCAAAGCCTAAAGCCAGCCTAAGACAGCCGTCCGAAACCGGGACGGGACTGGGACGAGAATGGGTCCTGGCAGGGCTCATGGCCCGGTCTTCAATTTTGGCATTCGGCTCCGACGGTCCCACGTCCTAGGCCTCAACTGTTGGGGGCGCACGTCTTGGGCTCAGGACCCACTGGGATTCGCAACCTAGGATTTGTGCTTCGGAACTGCATCCATGCCTTCGGAACTTGAACCGCATGACCCACGCCTTTGGAAACGTCATCCTTGCCTTCGCCATTGTATCCGCGTATAACGGTATTCGCAACTTCATCCACCCCGTTTCTGTCCCAGTATCTCCTTCCGTATCTCCTTCCGTCCGTTTTGTTGTTCCTCAAGTTCTTTTCCCCCATCACCCCCTTGTATCAACAGGAGAAGGTGCTTTGGATGTGAACCCTTCGCACAGTTCACCACGTCCAGTACGTTGCGATTCTTACGAAGTTTTTTTATTGACTTCAATTTTTTTTGCATAGCTGGTCCAGGGCCGTGTCACGTCGTCAACCCATGCGCATGACCGTGATGAGGGTAAGCATGCCACCAGGACCTCGACATATGGCAGCGTGTGGTGTGCGGCTCGCGTATCTAAACACCAGAGTACGTCCTGATGTTTGGCCCTTGTTTGCGAGCCCGAGCTCACTGGACCTCCGCTACTCTTGCATCTACAGACGGCCCTGGGTCATCGCCCACGAGGTTACAACTCACAAGCCCGCGCACCCAGCTTTCACCTGCACCTACTGCTATCGTACGCATGTCTATACATGCCTCCATCTCTTACAACATAGCCTTCACCCAATCACGCGGACATTTGTAGATCGGACGGTACAGGCGCACGTATCAGCGGTGATGTTCGCGCAGCCCACAACGGGCCACCCATACTGGCAAGTAAGCTCACTGCCTGTTCTGCATTTGCCGAAGCTGATCATCACTGTCGGGCCAATTTGTTAACTCCCGAGCTTCTAATCATCAGCAAAAGCGGTTGCCAGCACAAGGCGGAGACCTCGGCGGCACTGACGAACCTCGACGTCCTCTATGTGGTGCGCACAACGCTCATGACCCACGTGACCCCCAGGGGGGGCTGCGCTCTCGACGAGGTTCCCGCGCAGTGTCGCGTCACCAAAGAGTTCAAGTAATACCACACACACATGGAGGGCGGTTGGGAGGGCAAGAGGGCAAGGTTTGCTTCAAAACGAATATGGTCGGCGTTGATATCTACGTTTACAGACCCCACGACACAGCATGCGCGAAGGAGCGTGATGCAATTCTTCCAAGAGCAACTCCCAATGCGAAGAGGACACAAGCACAAGGCTCAACAGCAGCGCCACGTTCGCGCAGACGTCCGCAGCACACCCGAAGAGCAACTTAGTCAAGAACAACATCAAGGGCAGCAAGGAGCGCAAGTACAAGCCTTATCAGCAGCGCTACCTGCGTGCGGACATCCGCGGCGCTTTCACAGCTTGGCGACAGCACTTAGTACTCACGGCGACGGTTACAGAACACGCAGCGACGTCCATGACACCAGCGGCTTGGTGGCAACCTACAACAAGGAGCACTACAAGTCCGGCAGCAGCGACGGTGCCGACGTCACGCGGACCTTCGCGGCTCGCGCAAGGGTTCAGTACTATTCCGAGCATCAGTACCTGCGTTTCCAAGTCCCGCGAAGGCACGCGCGACTCATTAGTATCATAGCTACTTTACATGTAATTTATCGAATTTGGTTCAATTTACCGACTTAAGTCGACGATGGTCAACCAGGAAGTCGAGCCGAGTCGATTTGAACAACTCACGTGACTTGTTGGGTCACAACTCGGCAAAAGCCGCGACTGTGCGAGCCGACTAATGGCTAGCCGAGTTGCGGCAACACTACCTGCAACTGGGTTTGCGGACAGGTCGACGTTGTGTACTGGTGGGTGTATATGACTCGGAGACGGCTACTGACACTGTGCAACAGGTGCGTGCTCGCGTCCCACTTATACGGAGTGAAATCAAGGATGTTTGCAATGCTATCTGTGTACCCATATTAATTTCCCTTGGGTCGGCGAACAACATCGCTCAGGTGGTCCGTCTGCAGCTCCATAACTTCAACTACACATTTCCAACCAAGGTAAGTGTAAATGCTGTGCTGACATGATCTGACCTTTTGTCAGAGAGGCCTCCTTGTTGAAACTCCCTCGTGTACACAACCCTACTGCAATGAGTGCATCATTTCAGCCATACGGGACCTCTTTTTCACTGGTGGAACGACATCATTTGTGTCATGCTACAATCACCATTTCCCAGTACATCAAGGACACGACGGAACTGTTGATAAGTGACCCTTGCACACTTAGCAGCTCAGAGGACAATCAGATATGGACTGCTGTAGATAAGATATACAGGACTCATGTAGATTAGATTATTATGATCACACAATCTCGGACTTATTGTATTTACTTATCTATGACATCACTGTACACTATGACATCATAGGATCCGGACTTTGCGTTGTATTCAACACTCTTGTACTTTCCCTTTGTTCTATCCTTATCATGATGTCAGTATGATATCATTAGTCTAGATTCTTCTTGTATTCTTGTCCCTTGTTCTCAGAAACGTCCATTCCTTTGTCCATCTATAGAACAATAGTCCTTGTACTTACTGTGACTCTGTGTTACCGGCGTCACCCTGTATTTTGTATAAGTAGTGCAGCTTGTACGCTCCTGGTCCACATCAGTTCTCATCTGTTGTGTGCCAGGTATGTCTCCACTCTTCCAATGTAACATCAGTTCTCATCTGTTGTGTGCCAGACTCAACCTCTGCTTCACTTGCTTGATAACACTCTGTTGCTGCTTCCAGCCACTCCTGATATCTCACCACAGTCTTCAGTTCACTGTGAGTATCATCCCTTCATGTGTGCTGTTCATCAGGAACACCAGCTTGTGAGGTCCCAGCACCCATGGTTGTGTTGAAGTGGGGATACACCGTTAATCCCTTCGACATGGTTAGGGTTTATGACGTCATTTCGGCGTGATGTCTACAATAACCCGACTTGTAATACCTAAGGCCAGGTAGCTCAGTTGGAAGAGCATGGAGATCTAATCTGGGGTCTTGGGTTCAATCCCCAACCTGGCCATGTACTTTTCCCCTATCTGGGGTCCCTTTCGATCGTTGTCCGGGGTGCTGCTTAGTGGGCGAGTGGTGCCCCCTGGGACTTCATCATGGTAGCATAACCGCGGGGGACCCTATTGGGGAAAGTCATGGCCACGGGGAGATGTTGAAGTGGGGATACGCCGTTAATCCCTTCGACATGGTTAGGGTTTATGACGTCATTTCAGCGTGATGTCTACAATAACCCAACTTGTAATACCTAAGGCTGGGTAACTCAGTTGGAAGAGCACAGAGATCTAATCCGGGGTCTTGGGTTCAATCCCCAACCTGGCCATGTACTTTTCCCCTATCTGGGGTCCCTTTCGATTGTTGTCCAGGGTGCTGCTTAGTGGGCGAGTGGTGCCCCCTGGGACTTCATCAGGTTGCACTGGTTGTGACTGCGGTGAGTTGATATGATACTATTGAGTTGCGTGCTGCTAACTTTATTGATTAGATGTATGCCACACTCCACAAGTGGCGTACTGGTGCACTGCAGGTGTTTGAGTTCTCTGCCAACACCTATTTGGAAGTGTACCGCTCCAATACCAATACACTCAACTTTATCCTGAACAACCAGCCAAATGCATATCATGTGATGATGGCTGATATATATACCCAAGCCAGGCGAGTTGCCACTTGTCATTGAATGATCACCACTCTGACTAGGTTGCCACAGTTCCAACTCTGGACTTGATGATTCACCCACAGTCGAGATTGCTGATCTTGATCTCGACAATCTTGAAGAATGAGCACTGTCCACTGGCAACAAATGAATCATCTGTAAAAGTGGAGGGTGTCAAAAGCTGTCAAGGACCGGTCTGGACTGGTCCCTGACAGCTTTGACAGGTACTGTTACGAACTATCTTGGCTTCCTCCTTTGCGTCTCCCGACTCCTGTACTTTTACGATACGTTCCCATGACTTGCGCTTCTCGGCTTCCATTCCGCGCCTTGCGCCTCGGCGATAGGATGGCCAGTTTTACGCCTTGTTTCGTCCGCTGACCATTTCTCAGTCACGCGTCGCCCCGCGGGATTCCCTTGTACCACATATGACTATTCCCTTTGTTTCGATTCTTGTACGATTACGCCAGACTCGCGCCATATGTTTGTGTAGCACAAACATCCTGTAACAGTATATAAGTCGCACCCTACCTAGCGTGTACGGTAGACTTGACTTCTTGTGTAATACCACATCGTCTTTGCCTCATGAACGTCTCGACTCGCCGTTGCGCTTGAGTCCTCGCCTTAGCTCGCCCTTTGCGCTTGAGCCTTGTCTTTCTACTATTGCGCTCGGTACCAGGGATACCGAGTGACACTTGTGCACCACCGAACTGAGTCTTAACCGACTCGCGCTCTTCCGATCCCGTTGACTTAGACGCGGTACACGTCGTACCTAACGCCCCTGTGGTGGCATTACATTAAGTCAAGTCTCTCACAGTGGCGAATCTTCACAGTCGCGCCAGATCCCAGTTCCAGGCAGAATACATCGACAGATACAGTGACGACGAGCTTTCCGATAAAGTCAAAGGAGCCGTCGTTTGGAAGGAACACGAAGGAGTGGAAGGATACTTTCTCTTCCACCCTAACACGCAAAAGTACCGACAGGTCCACTATCTCGAGGACATACGACAGTGGGCGTATATTGATTACTCCGCAAAGAAAGGCCAGTGGTATACTATTAGTATAGTACCCCAGGCACTCGGAGTTGGACCTCTCATAACTCATACTACCCCCGGCATTGCCATCGACGACGACTCTTCATCACCCAGTGTCTCTGTACCCACGACAAATTTACCCATTATCGACCCGACAACTCATTTTCAAACCCACGTCATGTCTCAAACCCTGCAAGCTTCGGCTAGCACCACTCTTACTAGTGGAGCAGGAGGATCCTCTGGAGCATCGGGCTCAGGAGGGGGACCACCGAACCCGCCTAGTGGCGGCGCACCGGTACCACCATCTGGTGGCGGTGGCGGTGGTGGCGGTGGCGGTGGCGGTGGCGGTGGTGGCGGTGGCCGGTGGCGGTGGCGGTGGCGCCGTGCCAGGAGGAGCCGCACCCGCAGCGCCAGCCCCTGGAGGAAACGGACGATTGGGAGGAAACCCTCCCCCGAGTTCACGGGAGTCAGAGACGAGAGCAAAAGCCTTCCTACGGGCATTCCGACTTTACAAAGAAATGAATCCCACCGTCGACCAGCTCGCAATTCCTGCGTCACGCGCCATGACGTTCCTGTCATACATTCGAGGCCCATTAGTAACGATTGGGTCGATGAACAGGCACAATGGCTGGAAGATCAGATTGCGGCGGGAGTTCTCCGACAAAACGAGGTCTTATGGACCACCGTTAGAGATCGGTTCGTACAAGCGTACACCGACACATCCGAACAAACCAACGCACGCAAGGCTCTCCAAACCCTCACGATGAAGGGAGGAGACATCGACACTTACGTCGCAACATTCCAGAATCTCGTCACAAAAGCAGGGTATAACCCCGATGAAGCTACAACGCTGGAGTTATTCCAGGACGGACTCCCGAACCAGTTAGTCGTTAATGCTGTCCGCTTCCAGCACCCTATCAATTGGGAGCAGTGGAAGGCGGCCGCCCGGTTGCAGCAGGCTGAGTACCTTATTTTAAAGGATCGCCTCGGCAAAGGCAAGCCCCAGCGAAAGAAGGGCGGACAGAGTAGAGAACAGTGGGTCCAAGCTCTCAAAGGAACCCGCGACCCCAACGCCATGGACGTTGGACGCGCCCGAGCCTCCGTGGCCCTTACCGACGCCGACAAAGCCTCCCTTCAGAAGGAGGGACGATGTTTTAGATGTCGTGCGCAAGGGCACATCTCGCGTAACTGCCCTCAAAAGGGCCTGCGAGTGGCTGCAGCTACATCTGCCGTGGCGCCAACCCCCATGTCCCCGCGATCACCAGCCCCGACTTCCTCGGGTTCAGGCTTACCAGCTCCCGCCGTCTCTTCTTTCGCCATACAATCTAGTCGCATTCTATCGAACGAAGAGCAGGCGGATCTACAGATCGCAGCGATGAAGGCGCAGACTCAGGAAGTACGAGACCTTATGGTCGAAAAGTTATTCGGACGGGAGGATTTTCTCGACGCTTGAACCCGGCGGCCTGGGCTAGAGCATTAAACTTAAACGTGTACACTAGCAGGTTTCGATCTATGCGAATCCCAGTTTTGTTCAAATCAGTACACGCAACGGCCGAACGACAAGTTCTCATTGACTCAGGAGCTACCGACAACTTCATATGCTCCTCACTGTTAAAGCGACTCCAGATTGGGACGCGAGAAGTGACTCATCCCATCCGCATTTGGAATGTAGATGGCACCCACAATCAGGATGGCGCCATCACTCACTACACCGACCTCACCGTACGAACGGGGACAGAAGAAAGGACGCTTCGCTTCCTGGTTACTAACCTGGGAAGGGACGAGGTGATCCTGGGATACCCTTGGTTTATGGCCTTCGAGCCCAAGATCAAGTGGGGAGACGCGACGCTGAACGAGGAGTTTCAGCCAGTCGTGGTCTCGAGCCTTCACTTATCAGACGAAGCCACGCCCATGGAAGCTTCCATTCGAGCGTTGGAGACGTACGAACTTGATGAGGAAGCGTGGGAGCAGCTCGTGGATGACGAGCGGGAACCCCAAATCGCATTCTTACGGAAGACCACAACCGCGTCCGAGTTGGCGCAGCGGGAGGCGGCAAAGAAAAAGGAGCGGACCTTTGAGGAGATGATCCCCGAGGAGTACAGACGTCACCGTAAAATCTTCGATGAAGAAGCATCACACCGCTTCCCTCCATCTCGCCCCTGGGATCACGCTATAGACCTCCTTCCCAACGCTCCAGCCTCCCTAGATTGCAAAGTCTACCCGCTCGCGCAGAACGAACAAGAAGCCCTGACTGCTTTCTTGAACGAGCAGTTAGAAAAGGGGTATATTCGCTCGTCCAAGTCCCCATACGCATCCCCCTTCTTCTTCATCAAGAAGAAGGACGGCAAATTACGCCCCGTCCAAGACTACAGACGACTGAACGAACTCACAGTTCGAAACCACTACCCGCTTCCCCTAATCCCTGAACTCATAGATCGAATACGCGACGCACGTCTCTATACAAAGCTCGACGTCAAGTGGGGGTACAATAACGTGCGAATCAAACTAGGGGACGAGTGGAAAGCCGCCTTCAAGACCAATCAGGGGTTGTACGAACCCCTCGTCATGTACTTTGGGCTCACCAACTCCCCCTCCACTTTTCAAGCGATGATGGATGACACTTTCCGACCCCTCACCCTGACGAACGAAGTGATCGTCTACATGGACGATATCTTAATCGCCACGCCCCTCGACTATCCCCATCACCGCGCCATAGTGCATGAAGTTCTCTGCTTGTGCGAAGAACACGATCTCTACATTAAACCCGAGAAATGCGAATTCGAAGTACTGGAGGTCGAATACCTTGGGCTAATCATAGGCCATGGCAATCTCCGGATGGATCCCGTTAAGGTACGGGGTATCCGAGAATGGCCTGCCCCAAGAAATCTTCGCGAAGTACGCGCCTTCCTTGGATTCTGCAACTTTTACCGACGATTTATCCGCGGTTTTTCCGCACTTGCACGACCCTACACGACCTCACCCGTAAGGACACCCCGTGGCACTGGGGACAACGGGAACAAGACGCGTTCGACAACGTCAAACGTAGTATCGAACGCGAACCTACACTCCTATTCCCCGACCTCGCAAAGCCATTCGAGTTAGAGGTCGATGCGTCGAACGTCGCCATCGGAGCCGTGCTCAACCAGCTCGGCCCAGACCAAAAGCTACATCCAGTTGCGTTCCACTCCGAGTCTTTCAGCCAAGCGGAACGCAACTACGACATCTACGATAGAGAATTATTGGCAGTCGTCAAAGCCCTACGAGCATGGCGCACCTATCTGGTCGGCTCCCCCCATAAGATTATCATTCACACCGACCACGCCAACCTTCAATATTGGAAGGAGCCTAGGAAGATCAGCAGACGAGTCGCGCACAAGTTCCTGGAACTCTCGGAGTACGACTTCCTCTTGAAACACATCTCCGGAGTTAGGAATAGTCGCGCGGACGCCCTGTCGCGAAGAGCAGACTACGCGGCCCACGAAGAGGACAACCAATGACATTATCGTCCTCCCCGCAGGACCGCTTTCTTCGAGCGACGGAAATGTCCATGCACGATATGGATATTTGGACCCAGATATCGCAGAACCTTGACGAGAAAGAGGTGTTACGATGGGTCGAGCCCCACAACCTGCGAAAGTAGGGGGGACTGTGGTGGAAGAACGACGCACTAGTTGTCGTGGGCGACAACGACCTTAAACGGGGGGTAATCACCTTTTTCCACGATACACCGCCATGGGACACCCAGGAATCGCAAACACCTACGAACTATTACGACGCGACTACTGGTGGCCCAACATGCGCAAAGACGTGAAGACTATGTCAAAGGATGCGCGACATGCCAAGCGAACAAAATCAACCCCCACCGTCAAAAACCACACCTATTTCCCATCACCACAGACCCGAACGCCGAACCATTCGAGGTCGTCGCTATGGACTTCATCACCAAACTCCCTCCGTCACGATATACGACTCCATACTCACATCACGGACCACGACTGCTCGAAGGCCTCAATCTTCATTCCGTGCAACGAGTCGATCACAGCAGAAGGAGTAGCGCGACTATACCTTCACACGTATACCCACATTACGGCATACCCCGAAAGATTATCACCACCGAGATCCCCGTTCACCTCCGCATTCATGACCAACCTTGCAAGTCCTCGGAATTCCGTCAGAATATTCATCCGCCTACACCCCAGACCGATGGACAGTCAGAACGGACGAACCAATGGCTAGAACAATACCTCCGACACTGGAGCAACGTGCAGCAGGATAATTGGGCGGAAGCCTTACCGGTCGCCCATTCGCCACAACGCCTGGCCAAACGCGACTACAAAGAGTCGCCCTTCTCGCTCATTATGGGATGGGAACCACGTACCGTGGGACGCCGAAACCCACACCATCCCCATCCGTACAACGCCTAGAAGACATGGTCATCAGACGACAGCACGCGCAAGATTGCATCAAACATGCGCAAGAACTTGATGGCAAAAAGGGGCAAACGCGCTTTATCCCTATCAAGAGGCGCAATGGTCTGGTTGGAAGGCACAACCTCCGAACCTTCTACCCCACTGCAAAACTAGCCCCGAAACGCCACGGACCGTTCCGAGTGAAAGGTCCTTTCGATGTTCGTACGAGTGAGCTCCAAACACGTGGAAGATACATCCGGTCTTCCATGCGAACCTCCTTACACACATATAAGGAGACGGAGCTACATGGCGCAACTTCACGCGCCCACCCCCGATCTGATGATGGAGAGGAAGAGTTTGAAGTGGAGCGCATCCTTCAGTCCCGATCACATGGACGAGGGCGCAAACTTCAATTCCTCGT